>JARHVA010004615.1:865000-872500 GCA_037957365.1 Torreya grandis | reverse complement strand
AACTCTCCACCCCTATTACTATAAATTATATTTTATTCTCTTCTCCTAAAACCAATATAATAAACAAAACATTTATTTTATTTATATATACCTAAAACATTCAAAACAACTTCCTACACACATCCACTCCATGTGGAGATGGCAGTTGTCAATTATTTGTCTTTCTTGATTTACATATGTGCATAGATTATACATTTAAATAATAATAATAATAATAAATAATATTATCATATAATAACCCTAAAAATACTTACAAACCTTACATTACTCAAAAAATGCATAATTTCACTCTAAAGCAAAGTTACATTATTCAAATATTCAAATCTTGATTTTGGAGGGAAACTCCAAAATAGCTAAAAACAAACTATCTAATGACTTATAAGGATGAAATAATAATTATTAGGACCTTATTGGGACCCATAAAACCTAATAAATACTAAAATTATAAAAAATAACTCTTTATACTATTTACATGTTATGTTTTTTGGTGATGTTCTACATC
Source organism: Torreya grandis (assembly GCA_037957365.1). Lineage (NCBI taxonomy): Eukaryota > Viridiplantae > Streptophyta > Pinopsida > Cupressales > Taxaceae > Torreya > Torreya grandis. The sequence goes on along the minus strand of JARHVA010004615.1, from coordinate 871,998 downwards.
ATCAAATCCATTATAACTGGTAGATTACTCGACATAGTCATTGAAGGAGAAATTATGTGTTCTCACAGTAAATAAACTATATTGTTAATGAATTTTTATAATGGTTAATATTTTTTGTAATATTTTATTTTAAATTTACTAAATTTTTGTTTTATTAATTTATAGTGTGTCTTTGAGTCTAATATTCAAGATCAAGTTACAGTACATAGGCTTGTAAATTTTTGTTTTGTCATAGTCAAGAAAGAAGAGAGTGGGGTTATCAATTTGAGTTTATTTTAAGTGTTTTATAGATGGAATTATGGTGAGAAGATATAATTGAAAAAATTAATTCTATGGTATTATCATAATAAATTTAGAGAATAAATGAATTCAATTCAGATTTCCATCTTATTGCACATAATCCATGTACGAACAATTCTGCGGTAGAACTATCAAGAGAGTCAAGTAAGGAAATATGTATGGTAGTTATTTATGTTAATATTTAATAGTTTATATTAAAAAAAAGTAATAGGGTTCATATTTACTAATATTAATCTATTTGAATATTATAGTTCCATATATAGGTGTAAGATCCAAGTGAATAATTCACACACAGTCCCATATAGTACTCAAAGTTATATCATCTTGCATATTGACATGTTTATTGATTAATCAATGAGAATTAATTATTGGATAGTTTTAAGAGAGACTAGGAAAACATTTTAAATTTTTTTTGAGTGATTGAAGAGATATATATTTCAAAATAACCATTTTTGTAGCCTTTCGGCCTAGTATAATCGTACATAACCTTGAGCTAGGGTTTCCACCTTGAAACTTGAATATTTAGATATCATACCCTTGTAATACATCTAAATTTTTTAATATAATTTGTATTTACATTCACTACATGGTTTTTTTAAGATCGTACAATATGGATAAGTATGGAAACTATGATTGGGTAGTGCATTAGGCCTAGGAGAGACCTAATTATCAAGGAGATTGTGAGAGAAAGACACTTACATTGAGAGTTGAAGAATGAAACTTTGAATTTAAAAAATGAGGATAATTGGTACTTAAAATTGTTTTAGGTTTGTGTGGAGTATTTTTTAGGTTGTCTATACCATCTAGGTTTATGTGAAGATAGGGCTACAAGGAAAAGAGGTCTAATAGAAGAAAGAGCAGTTGGATTCAGAGTTCTTGATTGGTTATTATGTTAATTGAGTGGATATGTATGAGGGTAAAAATGAGAAGGTTTAAGGACATATGTGACCTAGAAAGTGAGACAAGAAGACTATTTCTATTAAGAGGCCTAGGTGCCTAGTCAATCTCAAAAGAGGGAAAGGGTATAAATCCAAGTACCTATTAGAGGATAACAAATTTGGTAGATCAGAGTTAATCAAAGGGTTAAAAACAAATAATAAGAACTAGGTGATGATTTAAATAGGTTTTAGGTATTGGCACCTGCATGAAAATCACATATCAATGAACATCAAAATGTGCCAACATCTTAGAAATGTTGAGTGGTGTTTACACTAGATAGTTATTTTTCTAGTTATCTATGGCACTAGTCTAATATTTGTGTTCACATATAAACTAGTTAAAATTATTTAGGGAGTGCTATAATATTAATTTCAAGTTGTTTTTTTTTTAATTTTAAAAACTTGGTTCTTGTGTAAGTTTTATTTAGTACTTATCTAGTTTTACAAGATTTGACTTATCCCCTATATTAGGATTTCCAAGATATTATTTGGTTATGGATAAATTTATATTAATCCTATATATTTGTGAATTCATATAGACTTAAAATTAGGATGAGAGTGTGTGAAAAATAAATTATTATTTTGTCTTGTATTGCATTTTGTGAAGCAATAATATTTTCAATGTGTTTCCTCATTATTGAGTGTTTATTATTTTTTGGCAAGATATTTTATTGTGGTTTCGTTTTCCTGGATTGATCTTGAGGATCACTTGTGCCTCCTTATATATATAATATGATATCATATATTTGGATCTTATCCAATTATAATTCATTTTCTCTTGCTAAAATTCAACAAAAATATTTTGACATATGTGATTTGAAGCTTTCTAATCCTCATCATTATGGGCCTATGCACATGAGGAGTGAGTATCCCATTTACATAACATGATTTATGAATGTAATGTGTCATAAGTATAGGGTTTTATGAAAATGTGGAAATCAATACTCATTCTACCATTTTTTTACTATCCTAATACTTTCTTACCTTTCACAATATAATTGATAGATGTATTATCCATGTCTTGTTTTTGTCAGAAGTCACAAAATGAAGGACAAAGATTTGAAAAGCGCATCCAATAAACCTAGGATATAGGTATGATAAAATGAATTATCATATATATGAGCATTTATGCAATCTGATCACACTATGAGCATGATTTTTGTGCTCATGTGTGGACCCTATGTGTTTAAAGGGACCAAAAACATACATTTTGATATAAAACATGCCTCTACTATGGAAAAGTGTACTTTGATTAAAATTTGTTTTATAGGTTTTTGGTACATAGCAGAGGTCATTTATTTCCATACACTGAACAATGTTACTTATATTTATATGCACAACAAATATTGAATGGATAACCACATTTTTTGATATTTTTTAATAATTTTTTTTATATTGCTACATTGATTTTCATGCCACTACATTAGTTTCCATGATAAAATTTCTTTATTTTATTGTTTTTAATTCCCATTAACATCAAATAATATATTTATGATACCATAAAACCACCAATACTAACCTACAAATCTAACCACCCATGTGACCAGTCTAGAAACTACTAATGGTTAGTACTCACCATTACACTTCCTTTCTCAAACTAGTAGTCACTCTAGAGGCCATGGCTTCCCAAATGTGAGGCTTAGAGACCTATAATTATTTTATTGGAATATTGGTTCTAATGCTGTCAAGAAAAATATAATATCTCATCATTTTTAGCTTATTTTTCTAAAGTGATTTTTTACATGTAGGACCTATCTTCTAAGTTTGAAAGGCACCTTTATAGACTCATAACTCGAGATCCATAAGGAATTTTGAGGTGTTGTTTTCTTTAAAATGTATTTTTTTAAAAAAAATAGAATGATATAATGTTATTAAATTTGAAACATACTATAAATATTTACATAATTTTATATTTTTTCATCTCCTTTACCTTAGAATTAAACATCATAACTCACGACTACACATTTATAAGCGGTGTGAGAATATATTTTATATTCTAGGTTAGATATCATATATTCAATTATAGGAGGTGAAAAAAATTGCATCTTTATTAGATTAAAAGGGTGTTTATTTTTTATTGTAAAAGGGGCATATTGGTAAAATAAGACATTTATTTTTTACTTTTTTTTTTGGGGGGGGGATATATATATTGCCAAATTGTCTAGATATTGTCCCTCTCCTTCTTATTACTCTTCTATAATGGAGAATAGATTATTTAAAACACTAAACATGACCAATTACCATGTTTAGAATCCAAAAAAGAATTAATTTATCCAATCCAAAGGTTTTTGGAGAGTCTTTGATGACATTGTTTTGAAATTCACCTCAAACAAAGGAAAATGCTTTTATTCATGCAAGCATGACATAGTTCTTGGTTTAATCACCCTCAATGTGTCAAACAATCTAGTGTTCCACATCATTGATTCCAAAAATACAAAAGAGGTCTATGAGATTTTTGAAAATTTATTAGGTAAAATCAATTAGTTTATAATGTTGAAGTTTGATGTTAAATTGGTTTCATGCTCTCATTTTGATTTCCCCTCTATTCATGAGTTTATAACAAATTTTAAATCAAATAGAGCTCATTTAAAATATAGTGGTAAATAAAAATTGGATAATGATTGTATTTATTTTATTCTATCAAAGTTAAATGGCCCATTCAATGTATTTTCTTATTATTTGTATTATATTATGGATTCCATATGAAATCAATTTAAAACACCATATTTTGAGCTATTTTGTGAAAGGTTATCTCATGAAAAAACAAAATTAATGTCACTAGATTCCTTACCTAGATCAAGTCATGATTTGATGTCAAATTATCCTAATGGAAAATGGAAGCAAAAATAGAAATCAAAACCTCATAATAAACTAGTAGAATAAAAAGAACATTATATTTAACTATAGAGTCCTATAAACCTTCCAATTCTATAAAAAACAAAAATACATTTAGGAAAAATAAGGTTTATGATCTATACCCATACTCTAGTAAAAACACCATCTGTAATAAAGATGTTATAAAAAATGGAAACATTGGAATATTATTTTACCTTCACCTTCATATACCATAGGGAAAGTAAAATCTCTCTCTACTAGATAATATTCTCCCATGTCAGATAGATGATATTTGATGCTAGTGCCTATAATCATCTAACTCATTATTTTGGTGTGTTGTGTTTTATTTCTAATTGAAACATTTCCCATATTATCATGGGAAACTCATACTAAGTTAAGTTTTTGAGCTCTAAAACTATTGATATCCATAATGGGTACATCAATAATGTACTTATTGTGCCTAAAATTTCTTCAAATTTGATATCAATCTATTAGATTTATAATTCTATTAGTGGAAAAACTATGTATTTTACTCCACATAATGTTATAATTACATAAGTGAGTGATCCATAAGATGTAGTAGTAATAGGTGTAGTGGACCATAATTATCACTTTTACGTATTTGATAAATTTGAAACCTAAGTAGGTTCTCTAGTTTCTCATGCTGACACTATAAGAAAATTATGGCATGAATATTTGGATCATCTCAATTTTAGGTATCTGTAGTAGATGAGTTCCCAATACATAGTGAAAAGCCTTATTAAGGTATAAAATAATGATAGTGTTTTTCTAAGATGAATGCTTGGAAAAAAACACCAAGATACCTTTTCAAAGGGACAAGCCAAGAGAGCTAATTCTCTAATAGAGTTAGTAGATTGTGATTTCATAAGTTTTCCCACTCATTAATTTTCTAGTGCAAAATATGTACTGACCTTCATTAATGATTTTATTTAGAGAACTTGAGTGTATTTTTTATACTATAAAAGTGGATTTTTTGAGAAATTCAAGGCATTCAAGGCCTTATTAGATAACCAATTAGAGCTTCACTTTAAAAGGATCTGCACAAACAATGGGAGGGATATGTAAGTAAATCATTTCAAGATTATCTAACTAAGTATGGAATTCAATGCTAATACATGGTCCCTTACACCCCTTAAAAAATAGTGTTATTAGAACACTCAAGGAAATGGTGAATTATATAATACATCCAAGGAATTATCACTTTAGTTATGGGTTGAAGGAGTTAATTGTGTAAATTACATATAGAATTGCATTCCCCACAAGGTAATGGTGAAAAATACTCTTGAATAAGCTTGGTTAGATCAGAAAACTTATGTTTATAGGTTTCATGTATTTATAATTAAGGCTTTGGAATTTTTTCCAGATGATAGGAGCAAATATATGGAGAATAAGAGCCAAGATCTCATATTTATTCACCATTGAGAGGATGTGAAGGCATATCACCTATTTTATCCTATCACACATGACATATTATTTCAATGAGATGTTAGATTTAATGATAATTTTTAGTAATTTGAACTATAAATTCCAAATTAATAACCCTATCATTCAAAACTTTCAAAAATCTAGACCTTACCCATTTATAGTTGGTCAAACCATTCAATTATGGCCTAAAAATGCAAATTTTAGTCCAAAATGTCAAAAACATGGGGTAAAAGCATCAAAAATGGTTTCAAAATTAATTTAATTATCACAAAGGATATTTTAATATGTTCAAGAGTATTAAAATAGCCTAAGTTTAAAACTTCAAATCATGAAAAAGTGTTTTGGTATGTTAAATAGCTCAAAAAGGCCACAAAACCCCTCTCACATGCCAAATTTGCAATATTGAAACATGAAAAAGGGTTAAAATAATATTTTTACATGTAAATGCATGTAATATTTCTCAAACATTCCATTCCAAGTGGTTTAAAGCCTTGGTAATCATATAAAAGCAAGAAAAGACTATTTTCCCTTCATTTTCAAGCAATGGTACATAATCCATACAAAATCTGTATAGCCAGGGAAGAGGAATTAATTTAAAGGTAATTACCAGGATTAATAAATATTTTCAGGGATTTTCATGGCCATACAGGCCCTAAACTAGCCTTCTTCTATTACTTTCTTAGTTGGCATAAATAGACCTACCTATAGGTTTTTTGATGGTACAATTTATTGGAGGAGAGTGAAGGTCTAGAATTTGGAGTGAATAAAATTGACTCATAGGGATTATTTATGGTATATGTGGTTTATAAATTTTATTTTCCAAGATAATGTACCATTTATTTGAATTTAGGTTAAATTATACTACCTAGCATCCAAAAAAGCAACTATTTTTCTCTAATTTCTCATCACCTACGTAGAGTTTTAAGGAAAATCAACTTGTTCCAGAAACTTGAAAGATATTTCTACCTTTCTAGGGATTCCTTAAAATATTATTTATCAAATTAAAGGTTAAACAAAGGTCATAAATGCATCCAATCAAATAAAGAGCAATTTGAGCTTCAAAGGTGAATTGTACAGTCAGGAGGAGAGAGTGAACCTTCAAGTTTTCATTAAATTTTCTATTTTAGGGTCTATATCATGTTTATCATGATTTAAAATGATAATTATTCAAGATTAATAGCAATAAATCCCATATCCATGCTCTCAAAGTGCTTCAAAGGCCTATTTTAGCATTCTTTAAGGAAACTTTACAAAATTTAAGGTTTTTGGAGAAAACCATGTTTCAAATTCAACCTCTTGCATTCTTATAATGGACTATAAATTGTTGTGGTATTATTTTTAGGTGACTATGGTTTCATAAATCTCATTTAATAGTTTTTATCATACCCCTCCATATTCCCTTTCCACCATCATCACATCCACTCTATATCATTGTCTAAAACAACCTTACTACTCTATTTTTTATCCATTTTCAACTCC
>JARHVA010004615.1:775000-862500 GCA_037957365.1 Torreya grandis | reverse complement strand
ATCATTTTCAAGCTAATATGATCACCTACAGCCTTATGAGGCACCTAGAGCCCTCAAAAGAAGGTACAATGCTATCATGCTTGGAATATGGGTTAAGAAGTATTGTTTCACTGTATAAAGACATTTTTTGTGTGGTAATGTTATCATAACATTGAGATTGAAAGGGTTATTTTATTATGTCATGATCAAAATCACCTATAGTGCTACATTAGAGCATCCCATAGGATTATTAGGGTAGAACTATAGTGCATAATGAACTTAACAGTAATAGGTCAACTCAAGCTCCAAATGGATGCTCATAGATAGTAATGATGTCGTAAACCTCAAGTTTAATCATAATAATGGAACCTATGTGACTCAAAGGTTTCAAAAAATACACCTACATCTTATTATGCCTATATGATACCCTATAGGTTTTCGTTGGAGGTAGCCTACAGTAGCTTGGTAAAGTTAGGCCTTTTCAAATCTCAAGAAAATAGTCAAAGCATTATGCTCTATAACATATAGGTGGAATCATCATGAAATGAAAAAAATCTAATTTTTAAGTAGTATGTATATAGTCCATACTAGTCTTAAGAGGAACTTACAAGACTGTGCCTTATAGGGGGACCCTTTTGGTAATGGGTTAGACTTCCACAGGATACAAAGAGGTGGGGTTTGGATTACTAAAAACATACTAGGTATTAAGAAATATTGTTACATGGTGAATAGAAAAAAAGGCATTTAAAGTTCAATCAAGCTATCAAGATTAATTATATGTCACTTTTACTACCTAAAACCAATACTACAATTCAAGCCACAACCAAAGTTATGGTAGGAGAGAAAAGCCTAAATTCTTGAGTGTGATGGACAAAAGGTTTCTCTAAGACTAGTTTAAGTTATCAAAGGATTAGAGAGATCAAGGGTTTGATTAGAGGTCACCATGATCCTAGACAAGAGGTAATATTATCAAACATAAAACATCTCAAAGAGCCCTATGATGACCTATAATCCTAATATAAACCTACAACCATCTCTAAATAGACCTACAATACTCTAGAAACATCCTACACCAGACTTATGTTATAATAATTTGGGGTAAGAATGAACACTTGAAAGATAGAGGAGTTAATGGGTATAAAGGTAAACATAGGCCTAAGCAAGAGGGTAAGTCAGGAGAACATCAAATGTCGCTAATTTCACCTACAACCATCAAATGGAAAAACATAGTCATCCTTCTAAGTTGATAAATAGGTTGTAGACATGGAAACTTAGAATGCTTATTTTCAAAAGAAACTATCAAGAGATGATGAATTTATAATGGGAATAAACAATATAGGTTGAAAAGGATCTCAATTATAATGACCCAACAATGACAATAGTCATTAAGGATTAAATGCTTAGCATAGTCCTATGCTTGTAGAGTGTATGGAAAAAGGGTTTTCAAGTAAAGGGATGACCTATGAAAGTGACTTTGAACATGCCAAGTATTCATGAACATTTTTTAAAGTCCTTACCTCATCACTAAAAAAATTATATTACCATGGATGTTTTTATATAGTATAGGGTTGTATGGAATTTGCCAATAAAAGGATGAAAATGCATTGTTTAAGGATCAAAGTATGCTTGAAAAAGGGGTAAAGTTTGTTTTCCTAGTTATTTAGGAGAATATTTATCCATATTAATGTGTTTTTTACCTTAAAAACTTAAAAATACATGGAATCACGTCCAAAACACCAAAACTTAGTAAAAAAATGCTAATAGTTCATGCACAGGGGTCATTTTTAAGAGAAAATTAAAGATTCTTGGAGCTACAGGTGGAATTTTGACTTGAAATTTGATTAAAAAAATTTCATAATGAGTTGGATAACCATATTAAAAAGTTTAATAACCATTAGATGAGTATAGATACTCTTTGTTTTGTCTCAGACCTCAGCTTATCTATTTGAGGTCACTTTTGGAGTAAGCATCATTATGGAGTACCACATAGGTTTCTAATCCTAGGTGAAAGTTTGAAAATAATGATATGATGATTTTACATCATAATCTGATGATAAAGAGTGTAAAAATTCCAAATTTTATGCAAACCATGCTCATACAGAGATTTTACAAGCAAATAAGCACAGAGGCCAAAAAGGCATTTTTGGACTTTTCAAAAAAAAAAAATTAGAGTGTTTTTATAACAATTTATAGGTCACATAATGATTTTTTATTGCTTTTTTAATCATTAAAAATGTTATTTTAATCTTGGTGAAGTTTTTCACTTTTTGCAGTTTTAGACACCCTTTCAAGCCTCTTATTCATATGCTCATTTTATTCGCCATGTGTGGAGTTTGGCCAAAAAATATTATTATGTTTTTATGAAACATATTTAATTATAATTAATGAACAATTTATATTATTTGATGTTTTGTGCTTTATGAACAATCGCTAAGAGCGTAGATAGTCCAAAATGCAAGCTAAACTCTGTTGGCAAATTTCATCCATGTGGTAACTTTTCATATATTTTTCATGGGAACCCAATATTTTTAAGGATGTAAGACGGGTAAATTTTATACACATAAATTTAAATGGTTTTGGATTTATAGGTTTGTACTTCATGAATCATTAGTTTGAATATTCAACTTTAAAACCCTCATAAACCCTTTAAAAACTAGTTTTGAGAAAAGTGGATTTTATTTCTACCAAATAATCATGGATCAACCTAAAACCTTTTAAATAGTCAAGTCAACTAAGAGATTACTATAAAAATTTTAATTTTATGCATATAGATATATAAATGAGGGCATAAATCATATTTTTTAATGGAAAATACCATGTAAAATGAAGTATAGGGCAGTTCAATGAAATATAATAAATAAAGATCAAATATTAAGACTTTTTATTCATCATAAAATATTTATTTTATTATAAATAATCCAAGAATTATCCCTACCAGCTTAATCAAAATGGCTAGTCTACTAGAAAATGGAGCAAAATAGGCCTAGTCAACCTTGTTGACTGAGTGGTGAAGGTTTTCTCATCAAAATCACATATTTGATGATGAATAAAGTTTTTAAAAGTCTAATTATTAGTTTTTTAGGTTTCATGGCTTCCTATTATATGTTTAATGGTGGCCATAAGCACATATTATCCTTTAGGCCTTTTTGGTCTAAATGGCTTAGTTGATCAACTTGTCAAGTTTGAGTTTGGCATTAGAATTGGTCATCAAGGAATTTAGTTTGAGTTTCCACACCATATTTATGATTATATCATGAATAATAATGTGCATTTCATTATTCAAGATCCATTTCCATGCAAGCGAAGGCTAATTAGGGTTGACTAGTCTTGAGATCCAGTTGACTAATTATCAAGTGTTGCATCTATTCCTAGTTAAAATGTGATTAAATATTTTAAAACACTTCCATATCATATTAAAGTGGAGTTAAATTTTTAATATTGGTGTAGTATCATGCATGAGGAGGATTTGACTTGTCTAGTTGGCCCCACCATTTCCCTTCTATGACAAGGTTGAAGATCCATACATGTTTGGTGGAGTTTGAAGATTTTAATGAATTGTTTAAACATTGTAAAAGGATTTAGTCTTGAGTTAGTCAGCCAAGACTAACCCTTCTCATTTTCAATGCCAAATTGGTTGTAGTCAGGTTTTGAAACATATATATTGGCTTTTTGAAGCATTTTTTTCATTATTCCTAGGGTTGAAGCAAAAATTATAATCTAGACCATACATCAATAAAGGAGATTTTTAAATTTTGCATATGAGTTTTGATAGATAATAGAGTGTAATTGATTGTGTATTAGCATATAAGTGATATTATATCTCCTTTTGGTAGGTCCATTTCTCACCTATTTCTTTCTATCTCACCTTCTGTAGGTCATTTGAAGAGGTAAAAAAGGAATTTTGTAATCCAAAGTTCTATCAATCCTTCATCTAAAATATTTATGCTTAAGGTTAATGTTATAATTTTATTGATTCACATGTGCGTATTAGTTTCAATAGCTTCCATAGGATATAAATAATTGAGGGGCATCACCCAATTAGATAGGATTTACTTTCAATATTACCTTCCCCTTTTTATCCCAAAATCATAGTAGATCATATTTAAGTGATAAATCTTAAGGGAACCAACCCTCTCTGGAGGATATTCTCAACATAGAGTCACCCACACTCTATGAAGATCTAATTGTATTAGCTAGAGAGAAGTTATACCTTTTACATCTTCAAACATGGTGTTCTCTAGAGTGATAATAGTTTCTAGCATGCCCAATGGGACACCTTATTCAAACTTTTAAATTCTTATCTATGTATTTAAGTATATTATTCAATTTAAAATTTTCATTTTTATATTTTTATACTTTTCATGCCATCAAGGGTTGCTGCAATATCCTATGCAAAAGGGAAAGAAATAGATTTCTCTGATCTATCTTCCTAATCAGCAAATTAGAAGAGAGCCTCTTAGTCAAATCCAAATCCTACACCTATTACCCCTGCTATTGCATAAAATCCTCCTCCTATCTAAGCTAATATTATTTAGAGAAATATTTTTTTGAATCCTATACATTAGATTGTTATTCTTAGAAGATAGGCTTTTGTTGCATTCAATGGTGGTAGTCCTCTAAATCTCAATCAATGGGATGATATTCCATTATTTTCTCTAAAATCTCTTCCTTATTTCATAAGATAAAATACAACAACCGCTATATAAAATATTTTAGATATTTCTAATCTTTTTTTAGTGTATCATATGACACATGAAAATGTAGCAATGAGGTTGTTGGCAACTTCTTTCAAAGGGAAGGCACTTCAGTGGTATAGAGGTTTGGCTCCTGCATAAATCAACAATTGGGATGAATTTTGAGAACTTTTGTTAAAAAAAATTTAATATAAAAGTGATCATATTTCACTTGTGTAATATCTTACAACAATTAAGATATTCAATCATGAGTTTGTGGTGGATTTCAACTATATATTCCAAAAGACTTAGAATAGAATTCTTGTAGTGATCAAGCCTACACCCAAGTATGATTTTCTATACTATCTGAAGTATCTTAATTTAGATGTGGATATCATGATTCAATCCATGGGAGGAAACACTTTACCTAAAGATTCTAAAGTATAAATCAATGATAAAAATTGCCTTATACAAGTAGGCAAGTTATCTCTAACGCCACCAATGCCTCTTTTTCTAGAGATCAATCCTCCTGCTCCAACTATTACTCTAATTCTAGAGTCATCAAAGTTCCATCAATTATAAGGTGATCAAACTGATAGATTAGGGAAGATAGAGAGTCTTCTCAAGGATCAGACTAATAAGTTAGTTACAATAAAAAAGGAAACAAACTCCACCATATAGACCATATCAGAATACTAATCCAAATTATCAATCTAATAAGCTATCCTATCAATCCAATCAATAAGGACAAGGGAAATTATCAATAAAGGAAGTATAATCCTAATGCTCCAAGAAACTCTAGAGATATTTTTCCAACTTAGAGAAATTATGCTCAAGAAGGATAATGAAATAATCAATGGGATTAGACAAACATGGAAATGGCTCCAACTGTGAGAGTTCTCATCAATATTTTATGCAATAAAGTTTAGTTATTCCTCTATTTGAAAACCAATGACCTTCTTAGAATAAGGAATCCTCTCTACCCTATAGAGACATTCCTTAATTCACTAAATCAAAAGTGCCAAATCAATAAGGAGAAGGTAGTGGTAATGCACCTATTGAAACTACATTTGTGAACTTCTAAGAAGGTGAGAATTATTTTGAGAACTTGACTATAAATCAATGTCAATATTTACCTAATATTGATAATTTAGTTATAGATCATACTAGATCCAATAAAATATCAATTGATGAAGGTTTAGGTCCTAATAGGGCAGCCCCTTCTTCTTCTCAACCATAATAAAAGATGACTGCACATAAGCTACCTCAAAAAAATGCAAATCAATAAGCTCAAGATCTAAAAGATAAGAATGTGAAAGTGCCTTACATAATTCAATTAACTCAACATTTGAGGGATCCTTTTACTCCCGAATAATAGTCAAAGGTATACACTTCTCCACTCAGTATTGTGGATCATATGAAGAATACTTTAGTATAAATTTCAATGTGGGATACTCTACTAATCTTAAGACAAAAGGAGTATTTGCAAGAAGACCTTTCAAAACTTATTATCCTCAATAGACCACCTAAAAATGAAAGATTAAGTGTTTTTATAAATAATTATAATCTAGTTTTTGAGTCTCAACCTCTTAAGGTGATTAAGCATCCTTCATTTCACCTTTTTATTATCATTAGAGATTGTCTTGTTCATAACTGTATGATTGATAGTAGGGCTAGTACTTATATCATGCCCAAATCAATAGTTGATAGATAGGATTGTAGTATGAACCCCATATATTAATTAGATGTTTCTCCTACCAATACTATAGGTGTGTTGAAAGATATAAAAATAATACTTGTTGCTTATACAAATTTCACCATTTTACAGGATGTTGGTGTTGTTGATCTACTTCCATATATTGCACTATGCTTATCCATAGATTTCACTACCAAAATAGGAGGTTAACTTTCCTTAGATTGGTCATACCTAGTTCTTATAACTAGGTATGAAACCAAAGTAACTATTATATCTAAGCCTATTTCCATATTTCATCTTGAACCATATATGCCAAATGTGAATTGTAGTATTTCAAAAGAAGATGATAACATCATTGAGAAAGAGCCTTCTAAGCCTCTTGAGGGTATACTAAATATTATCTTGGATGAGTGGGATGATGATAATAATGTATTTTACCCCTATAAAATTATTTAAGATGCTATTTTTGGAGTATACTATATGCATGAAGAAGGTAATTTATTTCCTAGTCTCACTAGCTCAATGTAGGATGGAGTTTAGAATCTATTCTTTGATGGATCCAAAATAAATAATGGAAGTGGGAATGGTGTAATGTTTGTTTCAAAAAAAAATCAAAGTTACTATTAGTATATTATATTTTAGTTCATTTTTACTTCCAATACTATAGAGTATGAAGCTCTTATTTATGGTCTCTAGTGGGATAGAAAGAGGGATATTAAGCTCTTACAGGTGAAAGGTGATAGTGAGTTAGTAGTATATCAAGTAAAAGGTTTAGGTTAAAAAATAATCCTATTTTTAAGGCCTATAAAAATTTATTTTGGGATATCATGGAATATTTCCTTGCATTTGACATTCACTCCAATCCTAGAGGACCAAATCAACATGTAGATAGACTTGCTGCCATAGGAGCATAGTATGATATTCTAGATCAGATTAAGGAAAATAAAAATTAGACCCAAATAAATGTTGTGTGCAGAACTTAAGTCAAAAATAATGATGTAATTTTGAGTTTTTTTAATTCTAATAGACAAACAACATATTTTTTACAAAATGAGGCAGAATTTTACCAAAAGAATCATGATAAATTGTAGGATCAATATGAAAATCAGATTGTTCAATTGAAATCAAACAAGATGACTAATGTTTGGTAAATTTACAAGTAATTTTCAATGAATATGATTATTTAAGGAAGGACAAGGTGATTATTTATTCCAAGAAAGAGCATTATGATCCAATTAGCATAACTGAAGGTAATCAACTCAAGCTGGGTAAAGTGAACACTAATTCTGAGAGAGTATATTTAATTTCATTATGTTAAGAATTAATGGATTTATTTTATTTGGAATACCATGATTTTAAATCTTTTAATCCCAAATTATCATAGCATACTATTGAACTAGAACATGATACAAAATTGGTAAGATAAAAGTAAATGCCTATTAACCCCAAGGTTGAAATTCTCATGAGGAAGGAACTTACAAAGTTGATTGAATCATGTATTATTTTTCATATAAATAATTAAACATAGGTATAAAATCTTGTACCATTAAGAAATAAAAATGAAGAGATAAGGTTATGTGTATATTTTAGAGATCTAAATAGAGTATCACTAAAAGATTACTATCCACTTCCTTCCATGGATAAAATCTTTTAAAGAGTGTTAGGTTCATAGAGGTTATAATTAAAGATACAACAAAATATTGGTGAAATAAAAAGATAAATATAAAACAAATTTCACCACCAAATGGGGTACTTTTGCTTACAAGAAGATTCCTTTTAGACTCTCTAATGTTGGAACTACCTTCCAAAGGGAAATGAATGTTGATTTTCATGTTCTTTTGAGTGAAATGGTTTTAGTCTATCCTAATGATATTAAAGTATTTTAAATGAATCTTAATGATCATATAACACACCTACAAACTATTTTTGATAGATGTAGATAATTTGTAGTCTCATTGAATCCAAAGAAATGCATTTTTTCAGTGCATGAGGGGAGAATTCTTGGGCATGTGGTGTCCAAATATGTTCTTTACATTGATATAGAAAGAATAAAATAAATCCTTTATCTATCTTGCCTAAACACAAGAAAGGATTTTAGATCTTCTTGGGTAAGATAAACTTTATCATAAGATTCATTACTGGTTTTGCAGAACTAGTAAAGCCACTTACTTAAAAGGTAAGAAACATCAAGAGTTCACTTGTTGTAAAGAAGGTAAAAGAATTTTTGAAGCTATAAAGGAATAAATAAGCCAGGATCCTAATTTTCTCAATCTAGATTTTAGTAAATATTTATTCTTGTATGATTTCTCTACTTCCAGTACTTTTCAACCATGATTATGCAGCAAAATGATGAAGGTTTGGAACAACCCATTACTTTCTTTAGTCAATATTTAGAGGGTTATGAATAGAGGTACTATTTTTTATTAAAAAATTTTATTTATATTATAAGATATCAAAAAAAAATCAGACATTTGGTTTCAAAAAATAATATTATACTAACGGTAGCTCATCCTAGTGTGAAGGATTTCATTCTCAATAGAGACTTGAGCAAAAAGAGAGTTGGATGGATTAATAAATGTATGTAATATGACATTGAAGTCAAGGTTAAAATATTATTCATGTAAATTATTATGTGAAAATCTCTCATAAGATTTAAAAGAATAAAAAAAGATAATATTGATAATTTAGGACACTCGACATGAAGCTAAAAATACACCTCCTACAAGCTAGACACAAAACATTGATAGATCTATTCAAAATAGAGAATGTCCAAAGGGTTTGAATGAATAAAAAATAAGAAAATTCAAACTAAAATTAGTACCATACATTTTTATTGATGGAGTGATTTTCAAAAAATACATTGGAGGTATGTTTTTAAAGTGTGTTGAAACTAGTCAATTTGACAAGCTTTTTGAGCAATTTCATGATAGTCCTTCTAAAGGTCACTTTGTATCCAAGAAAAAAGATAAAAAAATATTTAAATATGGTTATTTTTAACCCAATTTATTTATATATGCACATTAATGGGTTAGGAAATGTACAAAGTGTGCAATGTTTGTAGGGAAACAGAGACTAGTTGATATGCCACTAAAGTGAATTCAGGTTGAGCAGCCTTTCATGCAATGGGGTTTAGAATTTATTGGGATGATCCATCCTCAATATAGTAATATTAATAAGTGGTTTTTGAAATCTATATATTATTTCACCAAGTGGATGGAAGTAGTGCCTTTGAAAGAGGCAAATGATAACTTAATACTTGAATTTTATGAGAGTCTAGTCACTCATTTTGGAGCACCTTCTATCATAATATCAGATAATGCTTTGGCATTAAATAGTGAAAAGGTATGTGAATGGGATCTTAAACATGGTATTTATTTTACACCTTCATCAAATTACTATCCATAGGGTAATGGACTAGCTGAGTCTACTAACAAGAACCTGATTAGGATCATCAAAAAAATAATGGAAGATAATCAGAGATCTTGGCATACAAAGTTAAACATTGCTTTATGGGATAATAAGATCACCCCTAATAATTACATTGTTCATTAACCTTATCTCCCAGTTTATGGAAGAGAAGAAAGGTTTCTTATCTCATTCAAGCTTCCATCTTTGGAGCTTACACACCAGCTAGAGCTTCTAGAAAGTGATGAAATGGAAGTCAGAATGAATGAGCTAAGAGAATTAGAGGAGATAAGAGATGATGATATGCAAACCATGTGGTCAAATCAGTATCAATCCAAGAATTCATTTGAAAAGAGAGATTCATCAAACACATTTCATTAAGGAGACAAAGTACTCATATTAGATGAATAACATGTAAATTTAGGTAAGCACTCCAAATTTGATAGCCTTTAGAGTTGACCTTATATTATCACTGATAATAAAAAAAACAATGATTTTCAGTTATCCAAATTGAGTGGAGAATAGCTTCCCATTCTTGTGAATGGAATGTTTCTTAAATATTGTTATTAGGAGAGTCATTTTTTTTACATAGTCATAGTTTCATTCCTCTAAGTGTTTTTTTGCACATGCTTTCAGTAGTTATTTTCCTCTTTTATATTTTTTTTCCCTTTCCTTTAAGTAAATAAGTGCACATGTTTTTTTTTTGTTTGTGTCAGTTTCTCCTGTTATGTCTTGGTCTACAATATTTTCTAGTTTTAGTGTTTATCCTAGGCTATCACTATCCTTGCTAGAGTTTTTGAGTTCTTTGATGATCAGGCTGTTAAACCCCAAAAATTCACCAAAATTATTATTAATTTGAATTTTTAAGGCCACATTAATACCCCTATCATTCAAAACTTTAAAAAATACAACCCTTACCCCTTTATAGTTGGTTAAACTAGTCAATTATGGCCTAAACATGCAAATTTTAGTCAAAATGTCAAAAAAGGGGTAAAAATTGTCAAAATGGTTTCAAAATTGATTTAATTATCTCAAAGGATATTTTAATATGTTTAAAATTATGAAAATAGCCTCAGTTTAAAATTTCAAATCATGAAAAAGTGTTTTGGTATGTTAAATAGCTCAAAAGGCCCCAAAAACCCTCCAACATGCCAATTTTACAATATTAAAACATAAAAAGGGCTAAAATTCTTTTTTTCATCTAAAGTCATGTAATAATTCTCAAAAATTCCATTCTAAATGGTGGAAAGATTTGGAAATCTTATAAAAGTAAGAAAATACTCTTTTCACTTCATTTTCAAATAATGGTATGGAATCCATATAACCAAGGTAGAAGAAATCATTTACAGGTCATCACTAGGCTTCATAAATACTCTCATGGATTTTCATGGCCATAAAATCCCTAAAATATACTTCTTTTATTACTTGCTCAGTTGGATTAAATAGACTTACCTATAGGTTTTTTGATGGTATAGTCTGATGGAGTAGAGTGAAGGTCTAAAATTTGGAGTGAAGAAACTAGAATCAGAGAGATTCTTGATGGTCTAAATGGTTTCTCAATTTTATTATCTATGATCATGTACCATTTAGTTGAATTCAAGTCATATTCTACTGCCTAGCATCTAGAAAGGCAACTATTTTCCTCCAATTTATCCTTACCTGGGTAGAGTTTCAATGAAAATCAACTTGTTATAGAATCTTGAGGAATTTTTATACCTTTTAATGGATTTTTCATCTGTTATTTATCCAATTCAAGGTTAAACAAAGGCCATAAACTTAACTAGTCAAAGATAGAGCAATTTGAGTTTCAAAGGTGAATTGTACAGTCAGGAGGAGAGAGTATACCTTCAAGTTTTCATTAAAGTTTATATTATAGGGTCTATATCATGTTTATTAGGATTTAAAATTAGAATTAATCAAGATTCATATCAAGAAATCCCATCTTAATGCTCTCAAAGTGCTTAAAAGGCCTAGTTCAACATTCTTTAAGGAAACTTTGCAAAATTTAAGGTTTTTGGAGAAAACCATGTTTCAAATTCAACCTCTTGCATTCCTATAATGGCCTCTAAATTATTATGGTATGATGTTTAGGTGATTATGGCAGAATGCAACTCCTTGCCTTATTTTTGTCATACCCCTCCATCCTCCCTTTCCACAATCATCTCATCCACTCCATATCACTATCTAAAATAGCCTTACTACTATGTTTTTAATCCATTTTCAACTCATTTCATAAGTTTTACTCACCCCACTCCATGTCATATATCCTCAACCTATCTCCATAACCTAGTTTCATCACTAATAAGCCAAGGTTGATTAACATCATCAAAGGCATGATCAAGGATTTTGTACACTAATCAAAGCATCAAATTACATTGAAAAGTATTGCTCATAATAGGTCACACAATCAAGTGTGGCCATAAAGGTTCAATGGAGTTTTGAAGAGAGAGAGAGAGAGAGAGACCTTCCTCAAGGTATAGTGAAAGGAAACATCCATGGTGTGAGAAGGAAACCACTTTAGATCTAATACAGGAAATTTGGACCTTTAATTTGGACCCCCTAACTCCAATATGATCACCTACAGTAGTAATAGCTCATTTAAGGTAATATCATGGATGTACAATCAGGGTTCAAGGTTTAAAAAGATCTTATTGAAAGTCTAGTATGATCAAGAATCATTTTCATGAATTGAATAACAATAAATGAGGGCATACAAATAATTATCAAGGATATATATTAGGTTTCCAAGCACATAAGGATTTTTCTCATAGTCTTTACACTATACTATTATTGCATCTATAGTTGCCTTGGAGCACACTATAGTCATAAGGTTCTATGATCATTTTAGGGGTTTTTTAGTTTTAAGAAACATAAATTATTAAATATTCATAGTCATGAGATAGTGAAATGGGGAGATGGCATATTGAGGCCAAATAGATGTTAAAATGGAAATTGACCATCTAAAACCCATTATGAAACCCTATAGGCTTGTTTTAGAGTAATCTACAGTAGCTTGGCAAAGGTGAAATCTTTATAGGCTCATGAAGGCTAATGATCAAGCATCAAATTCATTAATTTACACAAATATTGCATCATAAATGTATTTTAAGCTAGGATATAGTCTTACCAATAGAAAAACCCTATTGTCAACTTGGCATAATGATAATATACAATAATGGTAGTAAACTTTGTTAAAGGACAAACCCTAACGCATGATAAAGAAGTGAATAAGGGTTTTTTATTTATTGGATTTTTTTATGAAATTTGAGGAGTATAGTGGCATAAGGTATTTTAAGTATAAACCAATAATTTTCAAGCCAATATGAACACCTACAGCCTTTAAGGTACCTACAAAAAGCAAAAGAAGGTGCAGTGTTATCATGCTTAGAATATGGGTTAAGAGGTGTTACTTCACTATATAAAGACATTTTGTGTGTGGGAATGTTATCATAACAATGAGATTGAAAGGTTTATTTCATGATGTCATGTTCAAAAGAACCTACAGTGCTACATTAGATCATCCCATAGGCTTATTATGGTATAACTACAGTGCATTATGATCTTAGTAGTAATAGGTCAATTCAAGTTTCAAATGGATGCTCATAGAGTGCAATTATGCCACAGACCTAAAGTTTGATCATAATAAAGGAACCTATGTGATTTAAAGGTTTAAAAAAATCCATCTATAGCTTATTATTCCTATATGATACCCTACAAGTTTTCTTTGGTGGTAGCCTACAGTAGCTTGGCAAAGTTAGGCCTTTTCAAAGCTCAAGAAAACAACCAAAACATTATGCTCTATAACATAAAGGTAGCATCATCATGAAATGAAAAGAATGGAATTTTTAATTATTATGTATATATTCCATACTATTCTTAAGATTAAATTGCATTCTTGTGCCTTATAGGGGGACCCTTATTGTAATGGGTTGGACTCTTACATGATACAAAGAGGTGGGGTTTGGATTACTAAAAACATACTTGGTATTAAGAAATATTTTTACATGGTGAATAGAAAGAAAATAAATTTTAAGTTCAAGAAGGATATGAAGAGGTATTATAAGTCACTTTTCATACCTACAACCAATCCTACAATGAAAACCACAATAAAAGTTATAGGAGAGAAAAGCCTGAATTCTTGAGTGTGATGGACCAAGGGTTTCTCCAAGACTAGTTTAATTTATCAAATAATTAGAGAGATCAAGGTTTTTATTAGAGGTAACCATGAGCCTAGATAAAATTTAAGATTATTAAAAATAAAAAATCTCAAAAGAGCCTTATTATGACCTATAACCATCTCTAAAGAGACCTACATTACTCTATAAGCATCCTACAACAGACCTATGTTATAACAGTTTGGGGTATGAATGAAATTTTGAAGGAAATAGGATTTAATTAGTATTAGGGTCACCATAGGCCTAATTATAAAGTTATGTTGGAGAACATCAAATGTAGTTAAGCTCACCTACAACCATCAAATGGAAAAATAGAGTCATCTTTCTAAGTTGACAAATAGGTTATAGACATGGCAACTTAGAATGTTTATTTTGAAAAGAAACTCTAATGGGATGATGAATTTAGAATGGGATTAAAAAATATAGGTTTAAAAGGATATCAATTACAATGACCTAACAATGATGACAGTCATCAAGGATTAAACACTTAGCATAATCCTATGTTTGTAGAGTGTATAGAAAAAGGGTTTTCAAGTCAAGGGAAGACTTATGAAAGTGAATTTGAACATGTCAAGTAGTCATGAGAATTTTTTTAAGTCCTTATCTCATCAATAATACAATTATGGTACCATATAGGTTTTGCTATAGTATAGGGTTGTACAAAATTTGCTAATAAAAGCCCTAAAATGCATTATTTGAGGATCAAAGTATGCTACAAAGAGGGGTAGAGGTTGTTTTCCAAGTTATTGAGGAGAATATTTATCCATATTAATATTTTTTTTTACCTATATAACCTCAAAATATAATGATAAAACCTCCAAAACACCCAAACATAGTAAAAAATGCATACAATTCATGCATAGGGATCATTTTTGAGAGAAAATTAAGGATTTTGGGGGATATAGGTGGAATTTGACTTGAAATTTGGTAAAAATGGTGATGATTAGTTTTATAATCATATTAAAAATTTTCATAACCAATATATGAGTATAGATACTCATTTTTTTGTCTCAAACCTCAGCACATCTGTTTGAGGTCACTTTTAGAGCAGGCATTATTTTGGAGTGATACAGAGGTTTATAAGACTAGGTGAAAGTTTTAAGAGAATTTTATGTTGTTTTTACATCATAATAAGACCTATAAAGAGTGTAAATACTCCAAATTTTCTGCAAACCATGCTCATGTAGGCTTTTGCAAGCAAACATGCACATAGGCCAAAACGACATATTTGGACTTTTCAAGAAAAAAATAATTTTAGTGTGTTTTGATAGCATGGTAAATGTACCATAATTATATTTTAAATATTTTTTAATCAATAAAAGTGTTATTTTCATCTTGGTGAAGTTTTTCACTTTTTAGAGTTTTAGACACCCTTCCAAGCCTCTTATTCAGATGCTCATTTTCTTCACCACATATGGAGTTTGAATGAAAAATATTAGTATGTTTTAAGCACCCGTATTTAATTATAATTAATGAAAAATTTATATCAGTTTAGGGTCTATTCTTTATGAACAATCACTAAGAGTGTAGGCAACCCAAAATGCAAGCTAAACCCTGCAAACAAATTTCATCCACGTGGTAACTTTTCATATATTTTTCATGGAAACCCAATATTTTATAAAACATAAATTTAAAAATTTAGGGATTTAGAGGTCTTTAATTCATGAATCATTAGTTTTAAGATTTATCTTTAAAACCCTCCTAAACCCCTTAAAAACTAGTTTTGATAAAAGTGGATCTTATTGCTATAAAATCATTATGGATCAACTTGAAAAATTTTAAAGAGTCAATTTAAATAATATATTATTCCATAAATTTCAATTTTATGCATATATCTTGAAACATGAGGGCAAAAATCATGTTTTTTATGGAGAAAAGTATGTAAAATGAAGTATAGGGTAGTTTAATAGAATATAATAAATGGATCTCGAATCCTAAGAATTTTTATTAATCCTAAAATATTAATTTTATCATAAAACATCCTATAAGTGTTCCTACCAGCTCAATCCAAATTTCTAGTCTACTAGAAAATGGAGCAAAATAGGCCTAGTCAACCCTATTGACTGAGTGGTGAAGATTTTCTCATCAAAATCACATATTTGATGATGAATAAAGTTTTTCCAGGTATAATTGTTAGTTTTTTAAAGTTTCATGGATTCCCATTGTAGGTTTAATGGTGACTAGAAGCACAAATTAATGTTTAGGCCTTTTTGGTCTAAATGGCTAAGTTGATCAACTTGTCAAGTTTGAGTTTGGCATTGGAATTGGTCATCAAGGAGTTTAATTTGAGTTTTAACACCATATTTATGATTTTATTATGAATAATAATGTGCATTTAATTATTCAAGATCCATTTCCATGCAAGGGAAGGCTAATTGGGGTTGACTAGTCTTGAGCTCCAATTGACTAATTATCAAGTGTTGCATCTATTCTTGGTTAACATGTGATTCAAGATTTTCAAACACTTATAAATCATATTAAAGTGGAGTTAATTTTTGAATATTATTTTATCATCATGCATGAGGAGTATTTGACTTATCTAATTAGCCCCACCATCTCCCTTCTAGATGAAGGTTGAAGATCCATGCATGTTTGGTGGAGTTTGAATATTTTAATGAATTGTTTAAACATTGTAAAAGGAGTTAGTCTTGAGTTAGTCAACCAAGAATAACCCTTCTCCTTTTCAATGCCACATTAGCTGTAGTTAGGTTTTGAAACATATATATTGGATTTTTAAAGATATTTTTTAATTATTCCTGGGGCTAAAGTAGAAATTATAATCTAGACCATACATCACTAAAGGATATTTTTTTATTTTGCATATGAGTTTTGATAGATAATAGAGTGTAATTTATTATGTGTCATCATATAAGTGAGATTATATCTCCTTTTGGTAGGTCCACTCCTCACCTATTTCTTTCTATCACACCTTCTATAGGTCATTTGAAGAGGTAAAAAAGGAATTTTTTAATCCAAAGTTCTATTAATCCTTTATCTAAAATATTTATGTTTAGTGAAATATAGGACTTTTATTGATTTAAATGTGTGCATTAGTTTCAATAGTTTCCATAGGATATAAACAATTCAGGTGCACCACCCAATTAGATAGGATTTACTTTCAGTTTTCCCTTCCCCTTTTCATCCCAAAACCATAGTAGATCAGGTTTAATTGATAAATCTTAAGGAAGCTAGCCCTTTCTAGAGGTTCTTCTCAGCACAGAGTCACCCACACTCTATGAAGATCCAATTGTATCGGCTAGAGAGAAGATGTGCCTTGCACATCTTCAAATAGCATTATCTCTAAGTCAACCAAGACTAACCCTTCTCCTTTTCAATGGCACATTAGCTATAGTTAGGTTTGGAAACATATATATTATATTTTTAAAGATATTTTTTCATTATTCTTGGGGATGAAGCAAAATTTGTAATCTGGACCATAGATCAATAAAGGAGATTTTTTACTTATTTTGGATATGATTTTTAATAGATAATAGAGTGTAATTAATTGTGTATCAACATATAAGTGAGATTATATCTCCTTTTGGTAGGTCCATTCCTCACCTATTGCTTTCTATCTCACCTTTTGTAGGTCATTTGAAGAGGTAAAAAAGGAATTTTGTAATCCAAAGTTCTATTAATCCTTGATCTAAAATATTTATGCTTGAGGGAAATATAGGACTTTTACTAATTCACATGTGTGCATTAGTTTCAACAACTTCCAAAGGATATAAAAAATTTAGGTGCATCACCCAATTAGATAGGATTTACTTTCAGTTTTCCCTTCCCCTTTTCATCCCAAAATCATAGTAGATCAAATTTAAATGATAAATCTTAGGGGAACCAACCTTCTCTGGAGGTTCTTCTTAGCACAGAGTTACCCACACTCTGAGAAGATACAATTTTATCAACTAGAGATAAGGTGTGCCTTACACATCTTAAAATAGGGTGCTCTCCAGAGTGTTAATAGTTTCTATCACGTAAAATTCTATTGGTATCAAATTCAAAGTCTTCTTCATCCTTAATAATACCTCATGTACATTATAGGCAGGGCATACTTCTTGATATTGATGGGGACACATTTTTAAGTTGATCTTCTACCTCCTCCTACACAACACATTCCCAAGTTGGCACAATATACCTTAAAATAAGATGGTGATTTTGACAGTGATCCTTATAATCCATGATTTACTAATAGCTCAAACTTCTAGTATTACTATTTTAAATAATATAATTTATAATGACCTAATTTTATTTTTTGAGGTGGTTAGTCAACTTGAGTGGTAATCTTATATGAAATAATAATATTCCTCACTTGTGAATAATAACATGTGGGATTTAGTGCCTCCTTCCTACATGAAAAAAACATGTGTTTTGTAAATGGGTATATAAGAACAAATAAGTTGTAGATGGTATTTTATGTAAGTACACAGCTTGTATTATAGCTAATAGCTTCTCCCAAGTTGAAGGGGTTGCTTACTTTGAGGATTTTTCTCTTTTTGAAAATATGAATTATGTATGCCTTGTTCTCTCTCTCTCACTCCATCACATCAATGTAAAATATACAAGATGGACATGAAGAGTGATTCCCTTCATGGTGATCTTTAAGAGTAGATCTATATGGAGAAACATTAAAGATTCATGTAGGATTATTAACTTGTTTTTCTATTGCCTCAAACTTGGTATAAGGAAATAAATACTTTTATACTAGATTTTGGCTTCTATCATTGTGAGTATGATCATAGTGTTTACATCATAAATCAAGGTGAGGAAATTTTTATTCTAATATTATATGTTGATGACCTCCTCCTCATAAGTAGTTTAGATAACTTGATTCAAGACATTAAACATAAGTTGAAGGCATAATTTGATATGACAAATCTATGATTTCTCCACTTTTTTTTGGCCTATAGGTTAATAAATATCTTAAGGGGATTTATATTGGCCAACAAAATTATGCTACAGATCTACTTCATCACTTCTCCACTACTGATTGAAAGCCTACTCAAACACCGTATCAATCAGGTATTTATTTGACTAATAATTTCAAATCTAAGTTGATTGATCCTACATTGTATTAACATTTAATATGTATTTTTTTATTTGATACATAGATGTCTCAATATCACATTTATTGTTAAAATTGTCTCACGGTTATCCCATGATTCTCATGGTAATCATTAGAAATTATATAATCATATTTTCCACTATATATGGGGTATTTTTAACTTTGGGAGTCAACATACAACAAATGTTTCTTTAGAGATTAAGGTATTCATACACTTAGATTAGGATGAAGGTATTCATGCCTACTGATCTACTTCTAGATTCATCATTCACCTTGGCTCTAGTTCTATTGCATGGATATGTAAGAAGCAATCAACTATTTCATTATCATCCACTAAGACATATTATATAGGTGTTGTTAAATATATACATGAGGATCTAGCTATGAGAGTTACTTTTTGAGTTTGGATTTCTTCAACTTAATCTTACTTTTGTTCGGTTTGATAACCAAATTGATATTCAAATTGAATTCAACCCTATAGATCATTAGTGGAATAAGCATATTGAAATACACATGCACTTTATTTCAAATAATTTACTTGATGGATTCATTTTATTAGAGTTTACTTTTATAGCTAAATATCTTGCTGACTTCTTCACTAAGACCTTAACCTCTTCTCATCATCCTTAGTTGTGAGCATTTCTTGGGATAAAGTAAGTTAAAATTATGAGGAATTCATCTTTAATTCCTTACTTCCTTAATTTATTTATTATTTGTGTGTGAATGGATACCTTATCAGGCCTAGTAGCTGGAACCCATAGCTATTTTTTTCTCCCTAACATTCACTTAAGGGAGGGTGCTAGAGTAGTGTTCACACATAAATAAGTTAAACTTATTTATGGAGTGTTATAAAAATAAGTCAAAGTAGTTATTTATTTTAATATACTTGGTTCACATATATGTTTTATTTATAATTTATCTATTTTTATGGGATTTAACTTATTGCCTAGATTAGGCTTCCCAAGGTATTATTTATCTATGGATAACTTTATATCAATAATTTATACTTGTGAATTCCTATTGAATTCACATGAGGATGAGAGAGTGTGAAGAATAAATATTATTTTAGATTGTACTATATTCTTTGAATCAATAATCTTTTCAATTTGTGTTTCCTCATTATCAAATGTTTATTATTTATTAGCAAGATATTTTGTTGTGGTTTTGTTTTCTTAGACTATTTTTGATGATCATTTATGCCTCCTTTCCAACTCTGATTAATAAATTAGAAAAACATAAATGAACTAGGTAAATTTAAGCCAACCTCAACCTCTTATAATAAATAATCAATAAATACAACTGGGGAAGTTTCCTTCAAAATGCTTTAACCTCCTATGTTCAAGAATAGAATTTCACTAGAATCATATATAAAAATAAAATGATGTGCATCCATTTGAAATCTTGGAGTGAAAATTGGAAAACATCATCTTCACTCAAGGCATATTTAGTGGCTTAGGAAATGTGAATAATAAGTGTAGGATCATATGATCCTATCAAATAATATTGCTTATGTTTTATTCAACACAACCCCACTATATTTTTTCTAGAGTAGGGACCCATTAATGTTTGAGAGGTCTAGTTATATTTTGAAAATCATTTTCATCAATATTTATATGCCTATTTATCAATATTCAAATATTTCAAAGTTATTATTCCTTACATGGATGATTCTTATTAAGTATGATATTCAATATAAATTTAACTAGCATTTTTTTGTTATCCAAATTTTCATTGTGTGGTTTATTTGAACTAAACTATTAATGGTTTTCAAGATATTTTCATACATACAAGTTATCCAATGTGTGCTATAATTAATATTTGAAAATCCTACATTTTGGACTAACGTATTTTTTAATTTTTAAGTTGTGAATTTTTTAGTTTTGTCTTCACAAAATTTATCTTCACAACTTTGTTTATTGGAACTTTTATCTTTGGAGTTTTAGTTCTTTGCATCTTTTATTCATAATATTTGGTCTTAGAAACTTTTTTTTAGAACTTTTGTTCATGAAAATTATTATTTGGAACTAGTGTTTATCAAAACTTGTGTTCATTTTAAATTTTATGCATCATGAAATTTACTTGTCATAATATTTGTCTTCAACATCTCCAAACTTTTAGGTCTTTGCATCTTTTGTTTGCAAAAAGTGTTATTTGGAACTAGTGTTCATCAAAAAAATTGTGAATCTCAAAACTTATTTGTCAAAAATTTTATCTTAGGCATCTCTAATATTTTAGGTCTTTTCAACTTTTGTTCAAAACTTTTCTTCGTGAGGTGTGTTCATATTTTTTGTTTGCAACAATTGTTGTTTATAACCTTTGTCTTTGTGATTCATGTATTCAAGGTATCAAAATAATTATTTGAATCAATATCAATGTAAGTTATGACACTTGAATTTTGAAGGCATGCCACATGGCATAACTAATTTTGTGAAAAATTAGAGATAGGATGATACTTATCCTAAAATTTCACATGACATACCTACCAAAGTGAGTTCATTTACTTGTTTTCAACATTCAATTCTTGGAATATTATAATATGTTATCCACTCATTTTTATATTTGAATCTAGATAAATATACATGTGAATGTTTATGAAAAGGCCTTTCAAAACATAACTAGACCTCTCAAACTTTAATGGATCCATACTCAATAAAAAAGGCAGTAGGGGTTTGTTGAGTATTAAAAAATGGCAACTCATAGGGGAAATACTCCCAAGTATTCAAGAACCCAAAATCTTTGGTTATAAACCAAAAATAAAATAATAACCAAATCATAAAATAATAATTAAATTATAAACATCAAATATAATCCTAATTACTTCATGCAACATAGTAGCTTTGATCATACGTTGGATCTGTGTGTGATGAAGTGATTTTCTTTTATTCTTTTTTTGATGACTTTGGTGAAAACTTTGAATAAATTTTAGGTTTCATTATGGTTTGGTTGAATTATAATTTTATACCATACAAGTGTCTATATCTATGACATAGATACTTTCAATTTCTCCTCCTTTATCTTCTCATACACTTACATGATGTATGATATATTGATCTTATTTCATCATGTGAGTCTTTGATCACCTTTATAATTTTTTTGGGTTTATTGATCACTATTTAGGATGCATGGGTCTTTTTTTTTTCAAAATATGAATGCAAGAAGGAGGGTAGGAACTATTGTGAGCTGGTGCATGTGAAAACTTGATTTACTAGAATGTCCCTACTAGCTATATTCATATCAATGGTTAGTACCTCAAACAAATATTAACGTGAAAAGTGCATTTGATCCAAATAAATGAGAAAGATTCTTAAATTTATATAGAGTAATGAGATTATATTTTACATACCTGATAGAATTTATCAATTGTGATCTAACTATGGTTAATTTTTCATTTCATACCTAAACTCTTAAAACCTTATACACAAAGGTGTGAAAACTGCAAACAAACCAGTTTATGTGCTCCATTTTATGTTTTTCCCACACTTTTTGTCTCTTTTAGAACCTACCTCATGTATTTATATAAATTAAATCATATATGATAATTCTAGTGAATGAGATACTCACTTGTTCATACCAAAATAAGTCTATCAGATTATCACAAAACATAACATAGGGAACTAAACTAAGACAAGAAAAATGTTCAAAGAAGGAAAGGCTAATCTAGAAAGTGTGATGATTAATATAATGGAAATAAAGGATAGAAAATAATAAACTTAACCTAATCCTACTCCTAATATAAATAAAATGCAAATAAGATGGGAGATGGATTTGAAAAATATGTTTGATATTCTTCTCTCTTTGGTAATAACAAGGTTTTATCCATTAAAGTTATGAGATAGGTAGGGAAATCCTTATATTCATTAAGTAGAATTTTGAGCCTTTCCCTCCTATTGTAAAACAAAAAATCATGGTTAATCATTGGAACATCCTAGATATAATAAATAAATAAATCCTCTATATTATACATATGTTATATAAACTCACCATTATTACTCATGTATTTATGATAAAATACCATAGACATGTAATCATAAAAGTTATTACCTAGTTGAGAGGAAAAATCGGGCTAATAATCATCATAATTGAATGTTATAAATAAGTAGATGACACTTGTCTAGAAACACTTTTAACACCACTTTAACTAATTTTCAAAACCCTTTTGATGAGACTATGACAAAGATACAAAACTCTATTGTTGTTTTAAATTAAAAATTTGCATATTTTGTTAATGTTAATATCTATAATGATATGACTATCATTGTGATCCTAAACAAAATCCAACTCATGTTAATACTCTTTATAACAATATTGGATTAAAAATCATGCACTTTATAGGGTATTTATGTGTTTTTCCTAGTAAGTATGAAGATGTAACTCTTGAACATCTTTTGCCTACTTCTAATGGAATTTTAAAGGTCTCAATTTTAATGATTCACCTACTTCCAATGAAAGTTTAGAATCTTATTTTCCTCATCATTATAGGGCTTATATTAAAAATTATTTTTATTATACTACTTCTAATGCACATGATTTGGTTAAACTTGATAAACATTATGTGCATTATGGAAAACACACACATCATACATCTAAATGTTGGAAATCACATCCATGAAAATCTTATGGTAAATACATGCATGATACTTTACATTATTTCAGAACTACTAAATATCATATCTCTAAGGGTAAAACTATAAGATTACTAAAATAAATGAACTTATATAGACTTTGATATGTTTTCTTGGTTTAATTCTTATAATGCTTCATGCAGAATATCTTTTGAAAGTGACACATATTTTTTGTCTCCATTTTTATTAAATTCAAACTCTATTTTTGCATTCATTTCTTTTTATTACATAATATATATGCTTTTATCATTTTTACTAACTCATTTTTGTGTAGGTTTACACATTTTATGATATAAGTTGTCTTTATTCTAATCACCTAGTTGTACATCCAATTTTATTAAATTATATATGTAGATTATATTTTTGGCATGTTGATTATTTAACTTAAAAGATTTGTGTTAGGTTGTCTATCTTTCAAATTTTTGGATTATTTTTCCTTTTCTTGGATTTTATTCTATTATGGATCAACCACATTGTCTAAAGTGTTTTTTCGGAGATTCTTTCTGATTGCACTTCATTATTTGTGACTTTTGGTGGCACTTTCTCTTATTTCTTCTCTTAAACTATTATTTTTCCTCTTGAAGGTTGTTTCTATTAAGGGAGAGTATTATTTAATTTAAACTCCCTTCTTTATTTTTAAAAGGTTTTTGCCACTTTTTTAACCCCAATTTAATATTAATGGGGAGTGTTAGAGAATTAACATTAATTTGGGTCATTCCTATATGTTTATAGGCTTATTATAAGTCTTAGTTATGTGTGCATTTATTATATTTATAAATGAATTTATTATAGCCTTTTGAGGTGTCACTCACCTCTCTAGTCTACTTTTAAGTTATGGAGATACTTGCATGTAAATCCTCTCCCCCCACATGACACACACATACTCCCAATTTGTAATAGGATTAGGGACATATGGTACATGTGATGTATCTTGAACTTGTAGCTTCTCTTCTCTCTTAACTATTTATAAATATCTCTCCTATCTATTTCTTCTTGAATTTCAACTCAAAACTTATTCTTGTTATTTTAAGTCTTGCTATTGCATTCTTTATTCTCTCTTATCCTAAGGACATTCTTCTCTTAAGATTTTACATGCTATTGTATTTATAGTAACTAATTGTTATAAGATTCTTAATACTAGTGTGGGTTTTTCATCATTATATGGTTTCCCCACATATCAAATACTTTGTCTTGGATTTTTGGTTTGATCTAATTTTCAAGATAATATTTTTCATTTACTTTTTTTCAACATTTTATTCTAATGAACAAGCCACTATGGTTGACTATGTGATCAACCAGGAACCCCAATGTGTGTGGACATCAACATCCTTTAGTGTTGTAGTAAATACCCTTGAAAACATGTCCATGAAGTCACAAATCTGCCAAATTATAACTATTTAGAAGAATATTTCTCATATGGAAATAATCAAAGTTCTAATTTAAAATAATAGTAAAAAAAGGATGAAAAACATACAAGGGATAATATGATCCATATGAAATTGATAATTAATGAATATCTTACTCCTAAAATTATAAATAGTGAGCCCTAGATAAACATAATTATTATAACTTAGGCTATGTATTTTGAATTTAAAAAACCTTGAAATTATGGTGATTATTGGTTTGATTTTGCTTCTCAGCAAGGTAATAACTTTTGTGATTACATGTCTGGGGTATTTTCTCATAAATACATGAGAAATAATGGTGAGTTTTTAGAATGTATGTATCATATGGAGTTATTTTTTTTATTATGTATAAGATGTTCCAATGAGTAACCTTAATTTTTTATTTTACAATAAGAGGGAAATGATAAAAATTATACTTAATTAATACAAGGATGTCCCTACTTGTCTCAGAACTTTAATGGAGAAAACCTTGTTATTTTCAAAGAGTGAGAAGCATACCAAATAAAATTTACAAATCCACCCCTCATCTTGTTTGGGTTTCCTTTAGAATAAGAATAATATTAGGTTAGTTTTATTATTTTATGTTATTTATTTAAATATAGTGGTCATCATACTTTATAGATTAGTATTTCATGATTTCAACATTTTGTTTTTTTTAGTTTAGTTTCATGTTTTCTAGACTAGGTGTCTTTTATTTTGGGACAATATGATCAACTTCTTCTGGTATGACCAAGATAGTATCCAATTAACTATATTTATCATCCATGATTTAGTTTATATAAATCCATGAGGGAGGTTCCAAAAAGGAGAATAATTATGGGAAGAACATAAAATAGAGTACGCAAACTAGTTTATTTATAAGTTTTTCACTGGTTTTTGAGTTTTTTAGATTTTAGGTATGGAATGAAAAATTAACCATGGTTAGATCACAATTGAATAATTATATCAAGTATGTAAAATTTTATCTTATTAATCCATAAAAATTTAGGTATCTTTCTAATTTCTTTGGATCAAATGCACTTTTCACATTAACAATTATTTTGGGTAATAACCATTGATATAGATATAGCTGGTAAAGACACTCTAGTTAATTAAGTTTTCACATGCACTAGCTCACATTGGTTCCTACCCTCCTTTTTACATTTATATCATAAGAAAAAAGGACCCATGCATCCTAAGTAGTGATCAATAAACCCAAAAAAAATATAAAGGTGATCGA
The DNA here is from genome assembly GCA_037957365.1 of Torreya grandis. NCBI lineage: Eukaryota > Viridiplantae > Streptophyta > Pinopsida > Cupressales > Taxaceae > Torreya > Torreya grandis. The sequence continues at coordinate 836,260 of JARHVA010004615.1, read as the reverse complement.
AGACTCACATGATGAAATAAGATCAATGTATCATGTATCATGAAAATATATAAATGGAAAAAATAGGAGGTTATAAAGGTATCTCTATTCGGTATATGGACACCTAAATGGTAGTAGAGAAATGCTTGAGATTCCCTATTTTCTAACATGATTCAAACAAACTAAAATGAAACCTAAATTTTATTCTAAGTCTTCACTAAAGTATTCAAAACAATGGTATAATAAAATCACTTCATCACAAAAAGATCCAATGTATGAGTAAGGCTAGTATATTTCATGAAGTAATTGAGAGTCTCTCTCATGTTTCTGATTTAATTATTATTTTAGGATATATTTCATGTTTGATTTAGGGTTTATAACTAAATATTTTGGGTTCTTGAATACTTGAGAGAATTCCCCCTATGAGTTACCATTTTTTATACTCAACACACCCCAACTACATTTTTCTTTGAGTAGGGACCCATTAAAGTTTGAAAGGTTCAGTTCTATTTTGAAAATCCTTTTCATCAACATTCGTATCTTTATTTAAATAGATTCAAATATTTCAAATTTACTATTCCTTATGTGGATTATTCTTGTTAAGTATGTTGTTCAATATAAATGAAACTATCATTTCTCTATTATATAGGTTTTCATTGCATGGTTTATTTGAACTAACCTATTAATTATTTTTTGTATTTTTTAATACATTCAAGATTTATAACATATACAATAATTATTAACTAGGAATCCTAAGTTTTAGACTCAGTATATTTTTCACTTTACAAGTTATGTATTTTGCACTTTTATCTTCACAATATTTGTCTTCACAACTTGATATCAAAACTTTTGTCTTAGACATTTTGGTTCTTTGCATCTTTTTTTAATGGGACTTGGTATTTTAACTTTTTATTCAAAACTTTTGTTTGTGAAAGTGTCCTTCAAAACTAGTGTTTGTCAAAACTTTTTTCATCATGAAATTTACTTATCTCCAATTTTGTCTTCTACATCTCAGAGCTTCTGAATCTTTTCAACTTTTGCTAGTAAAAAGTGTTCTTTAGAACTAGTGTTTATTATAATTAGTGTTTGACAAAACTAGTGTTTGATATAATTTTTTTCCATCATGAAATTTTTTTGTCATAACTTTTTTCTTTGACATCTCCAAGCTTCTTGATCTTCAGAACTCTCATTCAGAACTTTTGTTCACAAGGTGTGTTTATAATTTTTGTTTGTAAGATCTATTCTATGTAACCTTTGTCTTCATGTCTCATGTATTCAAGGAATAATGAGAATTGGTTGACTCAATATTAACATAAGATAATAAACCCAAATTATGAAGGCATACCAAGTGGTATAATTAATTTTTCATTAAATTAGTGACGGGGTGATACTTGTATAGAAAGTCCATGTGGTATACCTGCCAAAGTAAGTTGTAAAGTTAGAATAAAAAGGATAATTATCAAGATTTATAAGTGAAGAGACAAGTTTTATATATCTTAAATTTAAATTCCTCATCTAATTCAACTCTTGTGAAGACTTCATTTCCTCCAAATACTATGAGTTTAATGATGCAACCTCCAACTTTGAGAAAACCTTAGTTTTTTTAGGTTGATTATATATGTATTTTTAGTGTAAAAGTGATAGATGTATTTAAATTTTATTTTCATTTCAAAAATTCATTTGTTAATTTAACTGAAGAATTTTTTAAGCATTCATACATTGCATTACATTTTAAGAGTGGGTCTATTTTTGATGACATAGTTTTATTAGCTTTTATTGTACATACAAAATTTACACCAATTAGAACTCTCATTATGATCATCACTTGTAATTTTAAAAATTTGCATGGATTTGAGGATGAGGTAACCCATCCCAAAATATATTTATAATTTTAATCTACTTGTTTTCATTGAGGGTGGGGGGGGGGCGTTTATCAATACAAAAATATATCATTTTTGGTTTTCACACAACTGTGTTGATATTTTTCTATTCTACTTATGTGTAATTGGTTATTTTATTTCTTTGGTAGGTTGATTTATTAGTTAAAATTGTGTAAAATCTACCAAGAATTATTTATTTTTATTAGTGGTGTATGTTGATATAAGATATGAAATAACTAATGGATGATTAGTAGATATCATTGATTATATGCAACGAGGTTGACTATTTCAATTCTATGAGTGTGTAAAAGTGTTTCCCATGATATAAATTTATAAGAGTGAGAAATAGGTATATAAGATACCTATGGAGTCCAAGCTATAATATTTTAAATAAGGGTGTGCAATAGCTACTCTAAATATACGTAACCTTTAGGTGATATTTTAGATTTTATTATATTAATTGTTCCTTGGACTACTTTATCATGTTTGTATGTGGGTGTGAAACAACTAGTAGATGTAAGCCTTGGTATTAAGACAATTTTCCCAAAAGAGACCAGCTTAGAAGTAATACTTTTTAAGATCATAAAGTCTTCTTTTCTACTCTACCTTTCCCCCTTTTTTGGATTTTTTTTGAAATATACTCATGTTAGCATAAGTTCCATCCATCCAACTCAATTATGATTTAGTTTGTTTTTGGTTTTAATCATCCATTCACACCTAATTAACAACATACATACTCAACTTGTTATTCCACCACCCACTTGTTCAATTTATACTTTCAACTCATGCCCTGGAGTGGAGTATATCTCCATTGAGATATTTAAATATTATAGGTTACCTCATTAAATATATGATGTGCATAAAAAACACATCAAAAACTTCCATAAAAATTTCTTCTCATGATCATCTCAAGTGAGTTACATAATAAAGGACTCAAATAAAGTGTATAATCATGAAAAGTTGATTGTAGTTGTAAATCATTCTACATTTATCATCTCCAATGCATCAAATATTATCCAACACCAATCCCTAATATGGGGTGTCCTCTCTAAACCATTAAAACCATCCATAAAATATCCAAATATGGTATCTCAATATGTCATCCATAAAGTCCAAATGATAGTAAACTAGTGCATCAAGGGTATTCACATTAAAATAATGACAACATTATATCAAACATTTGGACCATCTAAAATACAATCAAGGATGGTATATATTCATTATCTCCATAAATAAATCAAATAATGACATCTTAGATATTTTAGCCCATATATCATCAAATAATGTAAAGATAGAAATAATTATTGGCACATCATATCAAATCATCATATCCATCCACAAACCAACCAAATTAGTATATGCAATAAAAAATAATAAGGATCACAAATAAAATTATAAAATGGTGTACCTAAAACATTATAGGAACTTCACACTATTATATGACCCTATCTCAACCATAACATACTTGTACTTAGAGACCATGGACTCTAATACTAAAAAATGTACCATGGACCATAGAATATGACTATGAGTATCTATTTTATATGTCCTACATGTAAAGAGCATGGAATCTTACTCTGAACTTGAATCATAAGATAAAATTAATTAAAGGATTGTAAGTTTCAAACATTATATTATTTTCTCCCATATAGTTTTGATTACAACACATATTTAAGGATTTTAAGTTAATTTTAATAATTATAGAAATTAAATATTAAATATGTCCATACAACCATAAAATTTAGTTTTTTAATAATAGTAAGGGCCAAATTGTACATATAAATATGATCACCAAAAAATGTGAACACACACACACACACACACAAAGGTATACAAAATAATAACATGACAGAGTGTTGGGTAAATGTCATATAAGTGTACAATTATAAAAATGTGTACATTATCATACAACCATAAAAAAAATTACATCATTTAAGACATATCCTACTCATAAAAAACCCTCCATATATTTGCCTTCTTTGAAGAAGATTCTCCCTAAGATGCCTTTCTCATAGATTCATATCCCTAAAATTATTAAGATTCCTCCAGGATTTGAATGTGAGTCTTTTTACACTCATATATTTCCTATAGATTCACATGGTCATATATAAACATTATTAGAAACATTTCATATTAGACATGCTACCAAGTTTATAAATTAATGCTAAAATAATATAAAATATATTTAAACATGTATTTAACATAATCTAATGGTCACACTTAATTTTCATTTGATGCTAAATAGGGTTAATGATAGGTTGAAAAACATACACATGAGTGTGAAGGGGAGAAACAACATGAGTATGTGCCCTACTAATCATCTGAATTTGAATATTATATATAATTGGGATTACATAATAAATTAACGTAAGATTTTCTTACACACACACACACGCACGCACGCACGCACGCATGCACACACACACACACACACACGTGTGTGTGTGTGTGTGTGTGTGTGTGTGTGTGTGTGTGTGTGTGTGTGTGTGTATGTATATATATATATATATATATATATATATATATATATATATATATATATATATATATATACATGTATATATATATATATATATATATATATACACATATATATATACATGTATATATATATACATACATACATACATACATACATACATATATATATATATATATATATATATACATACATATATACATACATACATACATATATATATATATATATATATATATATATATATATATATATATATATATATATATATATGTATGTATGTATGTATATGTATGTATGTATGTATGTATGTATACAATTCAGAATAACAAGATAACATACCTCAATGAGTGGCTATGTAGATGAAATTATAAAAATAATGCCTATGTTTGTTTTTGCTTGTATGGATGGAGAAGTCTCCATTATGGTCATCAATGGAACAAAAAATATATGATATTTAGTTGAGAATATCTACATAAATAAATAAATGTACATGTATTATACTATTCATTAAAAATTTCCTCTGTATATGTATACATTGGCTAAGTAACAACAACATATGCACTAGTAGATGACCCACAAACTATCTTTGAAAATTATAGTATCTTATCCTCTTATAACATCAAAATTTACATATATATTATTTAATTTTTATGTAAATTAATTATTACCTTTTAAATATATATATTTATAAAATTTAACACATCAAATATATAAGATACAAGGATATGTGTAGTCTATGTCTCCACACCAAATGTATGTGCCAAAAACTCATTGGTCATAAAGATAGCATTTGGGCCCTCAAAATCACCACCATCCTAGTTTGAAGGTATAATGAATATAACACAATAGGATTTTTGAGGGTGTGTTTGGGAATTTATATCATTTGAAACATCCCCATGTCCACCCCATCTAGCATCAATGTTACACAGCTTACTCGTATGAAGAATAAACATGTTAATAAGTGCATGAATCACATGAAAATTTTTGATATCAAAAACCTCCTTCACTATAGAGGGTATCTCAAGTTTAAGTGTGTTTTTTATAGGCAATCTTAGAGGCCTATCAGGCACATGACATTCAACTAGTCTATCCTTCACATAGCCTTTTCCTCCCCCTGAAACTATGAGTAGTCAAAATAACTAGGAATATCATTGAGGATAAAATGACAATAGAGATTTCTCAAAAAAATAAAATGGAACCTCATGGTTGTTACAAGGTGGGTGATCAAATACCATCCACCATCGATCCCGTAATTTATTTTTTATCAAATTATGTTGGCACCACTGGATTGGGAATCATTTTTTTGATAATGGAAAAGGTGAAATGGTTGATGGATCAATGAATAATGCACAAATTTGGTCTTTTGTTATTTTATTATCCTTCACACAACATGATGATAATTTTTTAGCATAGTAAACCCTACATCGCTCTTTAAAATATGCCCATTTATCAATTTGACTCATTATCAAGTCAAATTATCATACTACTAACTCTCATGTATCTAAAAAATAGGTAAAGTGGTTGTTAGTTGAAGGGGGTTCCTCATTCTCATAGTTATATCTTTAATTTGTATTATTTTCAACTATATGTGTAATCAAGTCATATTGACTGCCTAGGGGATTTATGGAATTGTGTGATGGATAAAAAGATTTTTAAGACGGTTAAGAAGAGGATTTAGAGGGTTATGATGATTAGGATAAGGGTTAGGAGGGTTAGGAGGGTCTTGTATTGTACTTTAATGGGTTGTTAAAAAAATGGTTTAAAAAAATGATGTAAATACAAAATAATTTCTAAAATTTTATGTAATCAATACAAATTTTGCTTACTTATCTCCCATCCAACATGACATTGTTGATTTTTTAATGTAATTTTCAAATTAAAGTAAGTGTGGTGTGTTTTATCCTCTTGGAAATAGAACACAATTTTGGTTTGATAGTCAGATAGAGAATAAATGCAAAGTGAAATGAAAAATAAGGGTATTGATGCATTTTTTAATTTTTATTTATATTTAAAATAATGTGTGTGCATTTTATACTTGATAAAATATGTACATATTATAACACATAGGCATTTAGGCTTGGTGTTTACCAAGCTTAATTTTGGATAATGTTATGTGTTATTTTAATAACATATATGCATTATGCAAAATGTCTATATAATTTTCTCCCAAATTTGTGCACTTATCCAAAAGGGAATAAATTATAGATTCTTATCTATAAATAAAAAATTAGAGAGTGTTTCTAAATTACATATTTTCCTATAAAAATTAGTTAATATCTTATAGATATAATGACATTTATATTTTGTATTGATGTACACATGTATGATTGAATTCTCAACATGGTGTTTGGAATAATACTCCTTATATACTTAACTAATCTAAATAAGTCTATCCATGCTACCTTGATGATTCTCAAATATATGTTCCAACTTATCCCTTAAAAACTATGACTTTCTTGTCCTTGTGTAATTAATCTCAACCATCACTTTTTTAGGGAGGAAAAATTTAAGTAAAACCTTTATGAAGGTTTTAGCCATATATCCAAGCTTGATTAATTTTTTTAATCCTTTTTATTCACAATCTCAATTTATTATCTTCTCTTGGATTTTTTATTTTTATTTTATAAATTATTATATTTAATGATCAGATGTTATGATATCAATGTTTGGATCATTAATATAATGACATGAGGTGATTTTTATTTATTATGTTATCACCTTTCCAAAAAAATAGATCATAACATTGGATCATTGATGATTGATTGATGTGATATCAATATTCACAAATTTAAATAGTTCATGTTGTTGATCTTAGTTGTATGGGATGGCTTTAAATCATTAATAAAATCCTTTGACACTTTGAATATTTTTTATGAGTCTTATTATGTGAATATTTAAAGATGAGATTTGGTATTTCATCTAAAAATAACAACATATGGTTTCATATTAATGTCAAGGATTCTATTTGAAGGTGTGAGTTACATTTCCATGATGATGTCATCACCCTTTTAAAAAAATATCATGTCATTGATCTTAGTTAGATTGAAAATATGGAGGTCTCTAACTTATCTTAAAATATCTCATTCCATTAGATCATTGAAAGTAGAATGTATTGAGATCAGTGCTAAAGTATTTTATATTATTATTTATTTTCAAGGCTTTTAAAAAATCATTCATTGAGAAATATCGTGAATCATACTTCAATTATTTTCCCAAAAATTGAATAAAATCATGTTGTCTCAAGGAAATACTAAAACTCTTTATTGAGGTAATAAGTTTTAAATATTTATAATTTGGTGAATATTTTGAAAGAAACATCAATTATTTATTAATAATTTTATTTTAAAAAGTTACATAGAATAAGGAGAGAGATATTATATCTTGACTGTTCTTGAAGAATTTATGAATAAACTCTATATACTTGGTAAGTAAGAACAAGAATCCACTATCATTTCACTTTTTATATATTTTCATAAAATGTTTTTATGATTAAAGTTTGGATTAAAATACCATAATGTATCATTTTAAATATACATTTCATGGCTATTTTTATGGGATGCTTTAATGAGAAGTGATCCAAAATCCATTGGGATATGAAGCTGTCATTACCACCTACATGTTATTCCATTTCTCATTTACTAGCTATTGTTTTTCCTCAAACATCCTATGGAACTTTCCCAATAAAAAAAATCATCATAATAAAAACAACAATATTTTTTGACTTCTTCATTTATATGATTTTTTAGCTTGTCAAGTGGATTGACAATGCAATCCATATCTTAAAGTGCAGGAATTTTAGGGTAGATAATATAAGGTGACTCACAATTCTAGTTTTTTTATAGTAGCTTGACAAATTGCTTAGATGAAAACATTATATTTTTATTTTTAAATAGAGAATGTATTCATTTTTAATAATTTTTATCAATTTTCCATATAATTTCAAACATTTTAATACTTAAATTGTCTGATTGAGATTAGAAATATTTTTTTATTTACTTCATTATCAACATGTCAATTTATTTATTTACTACATTTTATCTATCCTTGATGCCTAATTTCAATATATGATATTTTGGAATTTTTCTCAAGTTTTCCTTGAAATTTTTTACCTCAATGAACCATGGGATTAAAAAATAGATGACCTTATCCACATATATCTGTATCTCTAAGATTTGAGAAATAGTAGCATCAATAGATTATAGAGCATGGGAAATATGTGAACCAGTTTGAGTGAAATTTTTCCTAATGCCTTTCAATATTTTTTTTATCTATTTTATGGCATCTATTTTTTATTATTTTCCTTTGAGTTATTAATTCATCTAATCAATTTATTTCTATATATCAACCTTTTATTTTGATAGCTCAAATATTTTATCTAATTTCTTTAAAAGTTGAGATGCAACCACCTTTTTGGACAACTGATTGTTCAGAACTTTGATGTCACATTATAAGATCTTAATCTTAATATTGACATTATTCAAATTATTAATGAGATTTATGATAAAATTCTTCCTCTTTTACATTTTTTCATCAATACTAAGGTAGGTATAGATTATCATGTCTAAATTATCATGTAAATTGTCATCTTTGTCTATTTCCCATGGAATTGAATAATCTAATACCACTATATATGTTTTATAGTCCAAAAAATCATATCCTTTTTAAACATGTAATATATGTTTGATACATTCAAAAAAAAAAATTCATATTATTTTTGATATTTCATTTCCATTTCCTACCTTGATTTATAAAAATAAATAGGCTAAAAATGGATCTTTTTTATTTTATGTATTAAATATGTCACGAGCTAAATGCCACCTATTAGATATAATAAGAATACAAATTTGGATGATTGTTTTGGAGGTGAATGAGAAATCAAATAAAATAGAGGCATGAAGGACACGGTAACAAAAATAAGCCATTATGGTTGATTATGTTCCAATTTCCAATGTCTATGGAGTGGAAGATCGAATCAAGGGTAAAATTTTAGGAGATACTATGAACATCTTGGTGAAAAATAGGTAATGAAATTGGTGATATTATATGAAGTAGATGAAAAAGTATCTAATGAATATTGAAGTATTGTATTAAAAAAGGATAGTTGGGATACTCACATAAGTAAGAATAGCAATTTTTAATAGTCCATGGACTAGTGAAATACACGTAGATATGATTGATAAAAGAGAGGTATAAATAAGAGTAGTAATGGCTATGATTGAACCAATCGTATAAAGGGTGAGGTTCTAAATGAATTTACATATGTTTTTATTATATATTATCTAGTGATAATAACATACTATTTTTTGTATTTATTAGTACATTCCTTTGTATATTTAAACTTTTTTACCATTGTGTTTGCTTTCTTATTGGGGTCAACATACCCCCATTTTTGAAAAATTAAGACCCTTGTGTTAAATAGTGCAAATTTGTACCCTAAATATGAAAAATCATCTAATCAAAGCATCACTAATGTTTTAAGCATTATCTTTATTTGAAGATCATCCACACCTGATTTGGTTGGCATATTTATTCATGATTCTGATTCAATCTTGCCTAAGAATTCTAACATTGGATATCCATGTTTCAAGTTATAGGTTTAATGGAGTCCATTTGGAATGATCAATGGTTGGGTTTTATGATTTAATAATTATTTGATCTTTTACTGACCATTGGTTTTTTGAAAATTAAGTTGAATTCATGTCTGATCAGCTTAGAACCTTAACTTCAGAACCTAGCTCATGCCCTTTGAATTTAATTCAAATTTGGTGGGATTTTTTTATGGGAATACTTTAATATGACTTATTTATATTTTATCCTAAGGTCATATTCATTTTTATTAACATGACTAGGACCTTAGTCTAAAATATATATCCTAAATTCTTCATATCTTGAGCTCCCTTTATCCCCTTTTATCTTGGCATGGTCTAACTAATGCATGGTCCCTTTGTTATAAATATTATCCTAAAGCCCCTATCCTAAGGTTTATTGTATTTATTAATACAATAAAAATGTTAGGCTAAGACTTTATGCTAGGTCTTCTATTTCACGGGTCCCCTTTAACATGTTTTAAAACTTATCCTAAGACTTTATGCCATCTGTTATTATTATGTCTAGGGTCCCCTTTATTATGTTCTGAACTTAGCTTAATAATTTATCCTAAATATTTATTTATATTTATTAATATGAATAAAATCATTAGTATAATAATTTGGCTTAAATTTTATATTCCCTGAGCATTGAATTAAACATCATGTTCATTTGTAAGATCAATGATCCACATTTACTCAATTGATAATGATCTAACAATACGAGATTGAAGACAAAGATACAACCCTAAGTTAAAGTTCAAGAATATTTATGAGATCAACAATATGTGTTTACTTAGGAAAGATTGATCTAATGACTCATATCATGTCAAAGCTTCAATGGATAACTAGGATGAGCAAGAACATGGCAAGTGTCATGATCTTAGCCAAAGAACACTAAATAGCCAATGGTGTTTGACCTTAAATATAAAAATGTAAGGAAACATGTTTTCCTAGACAATGATGATCTAATGGAATGAGAATAAAATTGAAAATTCAAGATGAATGTGGAGATGACATGTGGCATAGTTGTAGTCTACTAAATTAAAGATTGAACATCTTTCCAAGATCAATAGTCCACAAATGAGTGTACATATTTAAATCAATGGTTTGCAGAGTATGAGGTACAATTAAGCAATATGATCTAATAGATTGTATTTTATTAGATGAGGATGATCAGATGGAACAAGATGCACATTGAAAATTCATGATGAATGTAAAAGTGACAAGTATCATAATCATGAGGAATACAATGAGCAACCAATGGTGTTCAAGTTCTCAGATCAAGATCATTAGTCCATTTTGATCTATATAAAGATGATCCAATGGTGAGAAATCAAGTGGGGAATTTTTAAAAGGCAATGGCCATTTTTCAAATATGAAGAAGTAAAATGTTGTGAAACTACAACATGGGTGACATGTTGATGCCACATCAGAGCCATGTCAATATAATGTGCCAAGTCAAAGAATATGTAGTCCTAAGAAATACAAAAGTCTAAATAGGTGATCTAAATTAGGATTTAAGTGATGAAGATTATACAAATCTAGATAATTTCCATAATTAGAGAATTATAAAAGACTTAAAAAACCCTAGTTTGGCCCTGTATTCAACATAATCAATCTTGATAAGCTAAATGGTTTTCTATGTAGGGGTAATTCAATCCAAAATTGAAATACAAACCACTAGTGAGTAATTTGAATAAATCCACAACCATTTCAGCTTGAAAGGGCATTTCAATGAAGTATGAAAATCTATATCCAACTTTAGATATAGAAGAGAGAGTTTTCAAAGATGCACAATTTGATGCCACAAAGGACAACAATTGGTCAAGCTCATTTTGAGCCATTGAGAAATAGTATCCCATCACAAAAGGAGAACATGCCTACAAGGAGATTATACTACAATGATCAAGGGCATCTTGTAATAAAATAAATCTATAAGAGACTACCATCATGTTAAATCAATAATACAAACTCAAGATATACAAGGGCACAGTAATTGACTTGTTCAATTCCTTAGAATCAGTCACAACAAGGCAAAAGTAGTGAATAAATGAAGCATAATGGCTATAAGCCAAGTTGGCCAATGGAAAACATCAAGCTAATAGGTTAAGAATTTAATCAAGGTCTTGAATAAAAAATAATATTCTTAAGAAGTCAATTCAAGCATAGGACTTCCCATTTCAAACAAGATAACCAAAGTTAAGGGAAAATAGAGGTTGAAGAAAAGACTAAGGAAAGCCAGAAACATCAAAAGGCATTGAGAAGGGAAGATAAAGACCAAAAGATCTTATAATGTGAAATGAAGGAGCTCTTCATGAAACCAATTATCAACCTTGTGCTAATCGAGGAGCAACATCAGAGAGCAATGAAGATATTACAAAAGTAACATGGGACTTTAGCAACACAAGGGTCCCAAAGATTAGTTGAATTAAGAATATTCTTCTTATAGATAAACATTGTCCATTTTGAAAGTGGAATATTATATTTGGAAAGTCATGTGTAGTTTGTAAAACACATTGCCTATAGATCTATCTAATGGAGAAAGTCTAGTGTATTCTAGAATATTTGTGGAAAGAATAGTTGTCCCAACACTTATGCTTTTGTAATTAGATATGACTGATGGACATGCTTCATTGCATCCTATAAAAAGGAGAATTATCAACTATAAAAAAGGGTGGAGTTATTAGAGCCAAAATCTGATTGTAACTTTTGAGCAATTAATATAACCAAAGAATTCTACAAAGTTTATCCAAATTTGCTTGTGTCTTTTGTTATTTTGGCTTCTCTCTCACTTGTTTGTTCTGATTTCTATATTTGAATGGTGCTTATGATTTCATGGTGTGTAAATTTAAATACAGAGTTGTTAACTTGTATTAATGCTAGATTAATTAAAAGACCTTAGGTTCATTTTATTTTCTTACTCTTCTTGTATTTGGACTAATGTTGTTTTCTTGTAGGGGTAAATATTTAAAGTGAACTTGGTTCTTATTTGTATTATTTCATGCCATCTTTAGATGTTTTCTTCATGTGTGATAGGATTTGAGCTTATGTTACTTCATGTCATACATTGGTTAAGTTCATGCCTAGAGGTTATTTCAACTTTGTCATAGTGTTTGGAATGAAGATCAACAACATTTCTTATTTGTCCTACCCTTCCTTTTGATCCTTTTTAACCAAATCACTCTAGATTAATTTTCATTGTAAATATCCATCTTAGATTAGTTTTTAGAGAAATTATTCATCAAAATTCATAGTCCTTATCATAGTTTACTTCATATTCTGCATAGATTAACTATTAGGCCATGGTGGCTCCCAATCACCAAACATTATAAATAATGTGAAATAGTCCACTTGCTTTGCATCTATTTCATCAATAGATAATAGGATTATAACAACCTTCAACGCATGTGCTAAATTCATATAATTATAATATTATAAGTGTTTTAAAATACTTTGGGCACCTATGATACATGTTCAAGCATCAACATAAGGAGCTTCATAGGCGCTAAAAGGAGGGATAATTAGATATTTGTAGATTTAAAGTATCTTTGTTCATTCTTGTGAATTATGTTCAAAGATTAGTGTAACCTTTTCATAATTGTGTCAATCCTTACTCAATTTTGTAAATATAATTGATCTTTATGGTCTTTGACCTAAATTTTTGCTTCCTTTAGATAAATACTGACATTCCTTGAAGGTATATGCTTAATTATGTTAAAGATAGCTTAAGCTTTATCAATTCAATAGGTTTGAGTTTAGTTATAACTATTTTGATCAAAGGTTGATATATTCTTTACTAATTTGAGTTTATTTAAGCTTAAACGTGTAAAGATCAATCATACTTACATATTTGGATACATCTTTGAACTAACTTAGTTGAATATTGATTCCCTTTATCATCCTTTATATAAATCTTTGAAAATTTTACTTAATGTGTAAGTTTGATCATTGTTCCCTGCAAATATAAGACTAACACATCATATTTCAAATAGGATTCAAAGCTTTAAAGGTATAATTACCCAAAATCAAGACAAGGTCATGTTTAAAGACCATAGAACCTCTGATTTCATTATAAGTTCATAGGAGAACTAGGCAAGACAAAGGTAAGCATGTGATTTTAAATTCTTTTCCAACTTTACCAATTTAGAGTACTTGCGTGTTCAATCCCTATCAAGTTATGGCTTGGCTAGGTGGTTCTTAAATAAATGTGTTAGATATATTACATGACCTTCCTTATAATCCTGATAAATATTTGCCAACATTTAGTCATAGTGGTATTGTGACTACTCAAGAACAGATTAAGAGTTTCAAAGTTGCTTTAAGATTATTGAATGTCACTCATGAAGATGTAGCATATAGAGTATTTACTTTTAATTTTAAATATGTTGTATGTGAATGGTTTATAAACCTTTTTTAAAATTACATTACCATTTGGGTTTATTTTAAAAATGTTCTCATTGACCAATTTGGTAAAATCATTATCCCTTGTGTCATGTACCAAAATTCCACCATAGTGAAAAGGGATGCAAATGAGCCCATAAGAGCCTTCAATTCTAGGTTCTATAAAATGTTCTATAGGACCATATCTCCTTATATACTTGATGAGGATTTAGCCTTAGAAATCTATAAGGATGCCTTGGATCCTATGACTTTTATGTTTATAAAGAGAGCTGTTGGAGACATGAATACATTAGATTTAACTTATGATGAAGTTGTAATCATTAATGAATAGATGAAACCCCAAGGATAATTTGCATATTCCATTCATAATGTCAATCCATATTTACCCATTTTGAATGTTATTCCCAATGATAACCAAAATATGCCTACCCTAAACCAACTTCTAGTCTTAAACTAATTACCTTTGAGGCATGAACATCCTACTCAAACCCTGGGATTCTTGAATAATGTTACAAGTGTATCTAATCCATAGGATCAAAAATGTTTAATTCTTACAAGTAATGTTAATACTCAAGTTCATAATTTTGAGGCCCCAGAAAATGAGAGTGACTTTATCCTCAATATGGTTTAAAAGCTTAACACTCACTTTCTTTAGTTTTAAAAGCAATTAGGTAATACTAGGGAGAGATTTGGTAGGGACTTATCCTTTCAAATTTTTAATCAGCCCACTAATAAATTTTAGAATGATAGTTACCACAAAAACAAGAATAATGAGACATTTTCTAGTAAGAATGTGCCTAATATAAATATACTAATGTTGTTTTACCTAACTATTCTAGAGTCCATTGCACTTATAAGCATGGGTAAATAGACTATGTTGAATTTTGTAATTCTTTTGAATCCTTTCAATAAGAATTAGATAATTTTGAAGTTGTCCCTAATAAGGATTGTGATGCAGGTATATCTAGTTCTTCAAGGTCATCTAGAGCATCTGATTCAACTCTCATGGTGGAGACATTTGATTTCCCTTACCAAGAGGAAAATGAGATTGAGGATATCCATTAAGAGATTCATGATTTTTAGTAATTTCTAAATAATACTTATCCTTTTAAGAAATAGGGATAAGAAGAAACCATTAACCACTTTGACTCCTCCAAATAACTTTAAGACTCCTCCTGATACTACATCAGATAACAATCCAAAGCCTCATAAGGGAAGTAATTATAAACCTAATGCTGCTACATATAATTCTTCCAATAGGATTGGGTATAACATAGTAGAGGACATGAAAAAATAAAATCTAACATTACCTTGCATGAGTTGACATAGATTACTGAACAAAGGGATCTTTGGTTGGAATCTTTGTCTAAGAAGCTAGGTAAATCTCAAAAGTATACACATGATAATGTTGCAATACAAAAAAGTAAGTTAGATGTTCCTCCTTTCCTACTTATATTCAATATCTTTGATAATAACTTTCATAACTATTTGTTACACTCTAGTGCATCTACAATTATTATGCCTAAGTGTATTTGTGAGTAATTAGGCTTGATTCCCATTAAATATGATAGAGTTGTAACTTAGTTAGATAAGTCAAGAGTCAAAGTAATTGGTGAGTTATTAAATGTTCACATGTAGATTTACTTAGAGCTAAGGATCCAATATTTCATTTATATCTAAGTGGTGGACATCCCTGATGCTTATGGGATGTTGTTGAGCAGAGATTAGACTAGGATCTTGAATAATTACATGTCAACAAATTTTTCACATATGTGGTTTCCTTGGAAGGGAGTTCCCAACCAAATAAATATATAAAGAGAACTTAAAATGAAGCACATTTAACTAAATAAAATTTAATAAATGATAGGGTCAACATGTTTAACTCAGATCTTGGTGTTTACACTCTTGACACCACAAAGGTATGTAACTCTAAAACTTCTCATGCTTTGCCTAGATTATGGAAACTTTATTTTGATGGTGTTAGATTCAAATAAAGTTTTGAATTAGGAGTGATATTAATCAATCCCATTGGGAAAGAATACAATTCCTCTTACAAAATTTAGTTCCTATGCACCAATAATCTAGTTGAGTATGAATCACTTATACTTGGATTAAATTTTGCAATCAAACATGAGGCTAGGGAACTATTAGTTTTGGGTGATTTTGAACTAGTGGTTAATCAAGTTAAGAGTAAATACCAATGAAAGTTGTCTTATCTCAAGAAGTATAAATTTAGAGTGTGGGACTTAATTTAATGTTTTGATTTTTTTAACATTGTGTCAATCCCTAAGGAAGAAAACAAGGTTGCTAATGAACTTGCTTCAACTATATCCAACCTTATGCCCAATCAAATTTCAAAGTTACAAAGACTTATAATTGAATTAATCCCATGTCTCTAAGTTCCATATAATGTCAACCAATTACAAGTATTTAGTGATAATCAACAAATCATAGACTTCATGACTAGCTCAAGAATGTTTGAGGGTCACATTATTGATGAAGCTAGTCTCATTGATGATGAGAACATTTAATTAAAACTTGATGATAAGGTCATTCAATTGAATGAAAATAATATCCCCAAAGGCATGATAGCCTTAGAGAGATTATTTGATTCTAGTAGACTAGTTGAGGCTACCAAGATTCCCAAAGTAAGTGAGAAGGATTATAATATAATTGATCTTGGGTTTCAAGATCAACCTCAATTATTTAATATTGGTATAATATGTAAAAGCATTGAGTCCAAAATAGCCAAATAAATGATAAAAAATACAAGGATATCATAACATTTTCCTATGATGACCTAAAGATCTTTGATCCAAAGGTCATAACTCATACCATACCTTTAAAATAAAATTGTAAACCTTTCAGACAAAAGTAGAGGCCTATCAACCTAGTCTTAAAACTATTGATATACAAATAGGTCAAGAAGCTCTTAGATTCCAAGATTGTGTTTCCCATTAGGAACTCCATGTGGGTGTATAATTTAGTCCCAGTCAGGAAGAAAAATGGTGAAATCAGGCCATGCATTGATTTAAAAAATCTAAATACATCTAAAAGATAATTACGCCTGCCTTCTCTTAACCAAGTGATACAAATTGTTTCTGGTTCTACCATGATGTCCTTTCTTCATGGTTTTTTAGGGTATAACTAGGTGCTATTGAACCAAGAGGATAGGATCAAGACTACTTTTACTACCAATTAGGGCATGTTTACCTATAAGAAAATGACTTTTGGACTTATAAATGTAGGAGCCACCTTTCAAAGGGATATGAATCAAGCTTTCCAAGGTCCTGTAGATAAGTTCATTATCATAAACATGAATAATCTAACTATATTTTATAAAAATAGGAAGGATCATATTATTCACCTACAATAGGTATTTGAAATATACAAAAGGTATAGGATTTATCTCAACCCAAAGAAAAGTATTTTCTATGTTTTTGAGGGAAAACTATTAGGACATGTTATCACTAAGGAGGGAATTTCTATATACATTGATAGAGTAAATGCAATATCTAATATAGATCCCCCTAATAATAGGAAGAAATTGAAGTAATTCTTTGGTAAAATAAATTTTTTGAGGAAGTTTATTTCTAGTTTTATAGAAATAGTGAAAATTTTGAATCACATGTTGAAGAAAGAGGCTAAGATCACTTGGAATGAGGATACAAAGAAGGATTTTAAAGAAATCAAAGAGGAATTTGGACAAGTCCCTGTATTGATAAGTATAGACTTCACTATAGATTTTTATCTTTACTCCTTTGCTTCAAATCATACAATAGCCATAGTTCTAACTTAGAAGATGAATGGATGTGATCTTCTAATAGATTTTATGAGAATTAATATTAAAATGTTGAGTTAAACTACTCCTTGATTGACAAAAAAACATGTGATTTATTCAAGGTAGTGAAAAAGTTTAGGCATTATATCCTTAGGAATAAGGTACATGTAACTCTACCAGACCCTACCACAAAGCTCATGCTAAGTCAAAATGAACTAAGAGAAATGAGAGTTAAGTGGATGTATTGCTTCAAGAATATGGCATTGAGAGAAAGACTACCAAATTGGTATGGTGATAGGGTTTAATTTAGTTGATTTCTAATATTAACTCCAAGTTAAGTGTGTTATGCAAGTAGAGTAAAAGAAATTTAAACCTAATGATTGGTATGATCCCATTGTCCACTTACTAATCAATGGTTATTGTCTTGTAGGGTTGAGTAAAGAACAAAGAAGAGCTCTAAAGCTCAAGTCAACTCACTTTATGATCAAGGATGGATTGTTGTATAGGAAGAACTTTGAAGGAATTTAATTTATATGTGTTTCCAAGAGTGAATTAGCTGAGATCATGATCACCTTCCATGAAAATTTGGGAATTGGACATCCATTTAGAAGGATTATGACACATAAATTATTAAGGATTGGTTATTACTAGCCTAAAATTTTCAAATATGCTCACAAGCATGTGAGAGAGTGCTACCCATTATAAGTATTCAATACCAAATAGCCTAAGGTAGTAATGCCATTAAGATTAGTAATGATTGATAAACCCTTTACCCAATAGGGGCTAGATTTGTTGGGGGTAATTAACACCAATTCCTTTTATGGTCATAAGTACGTTCTAAATACTACCAACTATTTCACCAAGGGGACTAAAGTAGTGGAAAATAAATAGTACATGACCAAAGAGGTGATTAAATTTTTAGAAGAAAACATATGCACTTGGTTTTATACACTTGTATCTTTAGTCTATGATAATGGATCTAATTTTATATCTATAGAGATGACAAAATGGGCATATGATAAAAAAAATCATTATCAATTTATCATCAAACCATTATCCTCATGGTAATGGAGTGTTTGAATCAAAAAATAAGAACTTGATGAAATCCATAAAGAATTTTGTAGTTGATAAACATAAAACATGGCACAAGCTACTTAAGTATGCCCTTTGGGTGGATATAACTAGAATCAAACAAGATCTTAAAGAATCACCATTCTTTCTAGTTTATGGTCAATAACCCATCTTCCTCATCACCCTTAGGCTACCAACATATAGGTTCATGCAAGAGTACATGGAAGAAGACCAATAATTTTTAAATTCAAGGTTTTTGGATATCATATAGATGGAAGATGCAAGAGAAGAGGCTTTTTCCAATTTTAGTAGACACAAAACCATAGTCAAGAGGTGGTTTGATAAACATTCAAAAATAAAGGTGTTTAGGCAAGGAGACTTAGTTCTTCTTTGGGATAAGGAATCAAAGACTAAGGGTAAACTTGAGAAGTTTACACCTTTATGGATAGGTTCCTACTAAATAGCCAATATACATGGAAATAATACATTCAAACTGAAAGCCTATAGGGAGTAGAGTTCACACTGCCCACCAATGGGAAATACCTCAATAATTACTTCCTAATTGTCCCACCTAGATTCTTCATGGAGTGATTGTAAGACTAGTTATATTTTGTGTAGGTAGGATAGATTAGTTCTTTTTTTCTTTATTTCCTATCCTTTATTTGTACATACACTTGTATATATTTGTTTGCTCTTTTCTTTGCTTTTTATTTGTCTACTTTATATTTGGTATATCTAATTTATCTACTTTTTTCATTGCTTCTAATAAGTCTTTTGGACAACCCTCAACTCAAAATGCATTTAAGCACTTAAAAACAAATCCACAATTCAAAAATGTAGATATGTTTACTCAATATTTGTTAATCATGGAATATTGAAATATGAGATTAATGTTATAGTTTTAAGAAACTAGTAAAGAATAATGAATAGGTTGGTTGTTCCTTGAGACTATTATCTTTTTTTTATCTAAATTTGGTTTTAAGAAGGATTTCACATGTAAGACAAAAGACTAGATTATTAGGATACAATCATGATTTCACTTTAAAAACATTAATTTCTTGGGACAAATTTTATAGCCAAATATGATTGTCTAAAGTTCAAACACTTGAAAAAATCCCTAAACTTGACTAACCTAGTTCCCAACCTTTGCTATATATCTAAAATTAATTTAAAAGTACAAAAAATAAAAACCTTATTGAGAAATTAAATATCTCTCTAAACAAATGTGATTTTAGTATTCTTCACCAAGGCTATGGATGCCTAGTTGGTAGTGGAAAAAGACCTTAAGTGGAGCCAACGTCATCTCTATTATGGATATGGACACTTAGATGGTAGTAGATAAATGTCCAAGCCTTCTCTGAGTTAAAACAAGGTTCTTAATGAATATCCAAACATGTTGAAAGTAAGTGTTAATTATTAAAGCCATGAGCCTAGAAGTTGTTCTCCAAATCCCATGGCAATCAGTAAGTAGAATCAAAACACACACATAGCATGGCTACGTCTTGATGTTTGATCCTAATTATAAATTTTCAATATTTATTCTAACCATGAAGTGATCTTAATAATAGTGCTTAATCGAAAGGAATAAGTAGATTTTTTATTAGTCTAAACTAGAGTCTCTGAATTTTAACATATTTTTATGTTTCCCCAGAAGTCACCATTTATTGAGGTCAACATACCCCCATTTTTTAAAAATAGGGGCCCTTGTGTTAAATAGTGTAGATTTGTACCATAAATTTGAAAATTTATTTGATCAATTATCATTTACATTTTAAACAGTATCTTTATTTGAATATCATCCACACCTGATTTGGTTGGAATATTTATCCATCATTTTGATTCAATCTTGCCTAAGATTGCTAACATTGGATATCTTTCTTTCATGTTATAGATTTACTAGAGTCTATTTAGAATGAGAAATGGTTGGATTTTATTATTTAATAATGATTTTATCTTTTACTTAACTTTGGTTTGTTGAAAATCAAGTTGAATTCATTTTTGATCAGCTTAAAACCCTAAATTCAAAACCCTAGCTCATGCCCTTTGAATTGAGTTCAAATTCGATGGGAACTTTTTTCATGGAAACACTTTAATTTGACTTAGTTCTATTTTATCCTAAGGTCCTAGTTGTGTTTATTAACATGACCATGACCTTACTTTAAAATCTCTATCCTAAATTCTTCACATTTTGTTCCCCCTTTGTCCCCTCTTATCTTAGCATGGTCTAACTAATGCATGGTCCCTTTATTATAAATCTTAGCCTAAAATCCTTACCCTAATGTTTATCATATTTATTAATACAATAAAAAATTTAGGCTAATACTTTATGTTATTTCTATTATTTCATGGAGTTAGTTTAACATGTTTTAAAACTTGTCCTAAGAATTTATGTCATGTCTTGGTATTATGTGTGGGGTCCCATTTATTATGTTCTAAACCTAGATTAAGACTTTAGCCTAAAGATTTATTCATATTTATTACTAAAAATAAAAACATTAGTCTAAAACTTTAGCTTAAATTTTATATTCCTCGAGCACTGACTTAAACATCGTGTTCATCTGCAATATCAAAAATTTGAATTTACTTAGATGATTATGATCCAATGGTGTGAGATTGAAGACAAAGATACAACCCTAAGCTAAAGTTAAATAATATTTATGAGATAAATGACACATGTTTTCTTAGGCCATATTGATCCAATGAGTCAAAGCTTCAATGGATCCCTAGGATGAGTGAGAACATGAAAAGTGTCATGATCTCAACCAAATAACACTCGATAGCCAATGACATTCAACCTCAAAGATCAAGATCCAATAGAGCATGTTTTTGAAAACAAGGATGATCTAATGTAGTGAGATGCATGTTTAAAAGTCAATATGAATGTAGATATGACATGTGGCATAACTACATGCCACTAAATTTAAGATTGAGCATCTTTCCAATATCAATGTTCCATAGACAAGCGTACATATTCAGATCAATAGTCTATGGAGCAAGAGGTATAATTATGTAGAATGATCCAAAAAAGCACATTTGAGTATTCAAGGATGATAAAATGATGCAAGATGCACATTTAAAATTCAAGATGAATACATAAGTGACATGTTTCATAACTATGGGGAATATAACGAGTAACCAATGACATTCAAGTTCTCAGATCAAAACCAATGGTTCACATTTATTCATATAAAGATGATCTAACAGTGTGAAATCAAGCAAGGAATTTTTAAAAGGAAATGGTCATTCAAGAAAAAAGTTGTGAAACTACCACATGGGTGACATGGTGATGCCACATCAGAGCCACATCATTATAATGAGCCAAGTGGAAGAGCATGCAGTCCCAATAAATACAAAGGTTTAAATAGGTGATTTATATTGGGATCTAAGTGATGAAGATCATGTAAATATAGACAACAACCACCATTAGAGCACTGTAAAAACCTTTAAAACCCCTATTTCATCCCTTTATTATTCATAATCAAGCCATCTAAGCTAAATGGTCATCTATGTAGGGGTAATTTGATCCATAATTGAACTACAAACCACTAGTGAGCAATTTGAACAAATCCACAGCCAAGATAGCTTGAAAATGTGTTTAAATGAAGGATGCAGAGTTTTATCCAACTTTAGACATAGAAGAGAGAGTTCTCAAAGATGCACAATTTGATGCCATAAGGGAAAACAATTGGTTGAGCTCACTTTTAGCCATTAAGAACTAGCAACCCATCACAAAAGGAGAACATGTCTGCAAGGAGATTCTAATATAATGATCAATGGAATCTTGTAATAAAACAAATCTAGAATATACTACCATCATGTTAAATCAAGAAGACAAATTCAAGATATGCAAGGGCACCATAATTTACTTATTCAATTCCTTAGAATTAGTCACAACCAGGTAAAAGTAGTGAATAATTGAAGTATACTGGCTATAGGCCAAGTTGGACAATGGTAAGCCTCAATCTACCAAGTCAAGAATTTAATCAAGGTCTTGAATAAAAAATCAAATTCTTGAGCAGTCAGTTCAAGTATAGGACTTCCCATTTCAAATAAGATAACCAAGGTCAAAGGAAAATAGAGGCTAAAGAAAAGACTAAGTAAAGATAGAAACATCAAAAGGCATTAATAAGGGTAGATAAAAACCATAAGATCTTAGCAGGTAAAATGAAGGAGCTCTTCATGAAACCAATTGTCAACATTATGTTGATTGAGGATCAACATCAGAGAGTAATGAAGATCTTAAAACATTAACATGGGATTTCAATAGCACAAAGGTCCCAAAGATTAGTTGAACTAAGAATATTCTTTTTATAGCTAAATGTTTTCCATTTTGAAAGTGGAATATTATGTTTGTACAGGAATGTAGTTTGTAAAACACATTGCCTATAGATCCATCAAGTGGATAAAGTCTAGTGTATTCTAGAATAGTTATGGAAAGGATAGTTATCCCACACTTGTACTTTTATAATTGGATATGACTGACTGACATGCTTCCTTGCATCCTATAAAAGGATTATTATAAATTATAAAATAGGGGGGAGTTCTTAGAGCCAAAATATAATTATAAATTTTGAGAAATTAATATAAGCAAGGAATTATACAAAGTTTGTCCAAATTTACTTGCTTTTTTTGTTATTTTGGCTTCTATCTCACTTGTTTATTCTTATTTCCATATTTGAATAGTTATTATGATTTCCTAGTGTGTACATTTGAATGTAAAGATATTAGCTTGTGTTAATGCTAGGGTAATTGAAATACCTTAGGTTTATTTAATTTTCTTACTCTTCTTGCATTTGGGCTAATGTTGTTCACTTACAAAGGTAAATCTTTAAAGTGAACTTGGTTCTCATTTGCTTTATTTCATGCCATCTTTAGATGTTTACCTGATGTGTGATAGGATTTTAACTTATGGTACTTCATGTCATACACTGGTTAAGTTCATGCCTGAAGGTTATTTAAACTTTGTCATCATGTTTGGAATGAATATGAACAACATTTCTTCTATATCCTACCCTTATTTTTGGTCATTTTAAACTAGATCACTCTAGATTAATTTTAATTATAAATATCCATCTTAGATTAGTTTTTAGATCAATTATTGATCAAAATTCATAGTCCTTATAATATCATACTTCATATTCTACATAGATTAACTATTAGACCATGGTGGCTCCCAACCACCAAACATTATAAATATTGTGAAATAGTCCACTTGCTTTTCCTCTATTTCATAATTAGACAACAATATTATCACAACTTACAACTCATACATTAAATTCTTATAATTTTAAAATAAGAAGTGTTCTTAAACACTCTGGGTATCCTTGATACATTTTCAAGCATCAAAATTTCCCTCATTTTATTTTATTTTATTACTTAGATTAGAAGTAATAACTAGAATATTTTTGTCACACTCACTTGAATTTATCTATTGACTATAAATTTTAATATTAAACTTTTATTTTAGCATCTACTTTTTTGATCTTGAGTCTTTCCCTAAGTTTTCCTTTTTGGTTCTCATTTAAGAGTCTAGGATACTTGAGGGGAAACAAATTTGAGTCAAAAAGAGTGAGGGATGAATATTTGCATAATTTTTCATGTACCAATTAAAGTTATTTTATGCTTATTTTATATTTTATATACTTATAATCCTTTTGTAATTCCTTGTTATATTTATTCTAATCTTAATACTTTATAACCTAGTTTTCCTATTAATATCTTTCTTAGACACAATAAACATATAAATATTTTTAGACTACGATGTCCATGGAGGTTTATACATCTTATAGTTAGTATCAATATAATCTTGAGATGATTATTATCTATATAAATAATCCTTATATTTTAAAATTTATCAACCTCCTCTAAACTATCATATAAAGTGGTGGTGTCACTAATATTTGTTTATTCCTTCCATTCCATATTCCATTTCAAATACTATAAAAAATATCTGGAAATAATAAAAGCTAAGTAATAATATATTTATTTTGTGTATAATATCTTTTATGGCTTAGGTACATCAGATATATGGGATACAATAACCTCTAAGCATTACTCTCCAACTATCTCTTTAATTCCTCAATGAGGTTCCGAAATATTTCATAATATAACCTTAGATCATTATTAAATTCTATAAAATTTATTATACTTACTAACCACTAAGAAAACCTCCCTTAAAAATCATAAACCCAAATCTTCATTTAACCTCCACCTAAGATATTTCAACTTGCATTTTAAGAAAACCATTTTTCTTTAACGAGCATGATATCAAAACAATTTTAAGGATATCTATAAAAACTCATTTTCCTTTTTCTGATTCTATATTTTTTAATCAATAATTATCATTTTTTATAGGAAATTTAAGGATAAAACTATTTATATTATATAAATATGAACTTATAAAATCCGATGTTTGAATTCCCATAATTTAAAAATGGTCATATCTTGAAATAAATTCCAATCACTTTTATTATATCTTTCAAAATATTTTTTTAAATATTAAAAGAACCTTATCAAATATTATCCATTTATATTATAAAGTATAGGATCTATAAATAAGTTAACAAATTTATAATAGGAATTGTTTTATGAAATATAAATAAATATATTCCATGTTATTACTAGTATCATGTTACCACAAGAATCATATACAACAAGGGGAACATTATGAAGTCTAATAATATGTTAATGGAGGAACGTGTTTTTAATTAGAGAGAGGAATATAAATATTTGGGTGGTGTTTAAGTCCTCAATATAGTAGTGAATGTAATTGGACATAATGTTATCGTAATTAAAAATCACTAATTGACTAAAGTTCATCAATTAATTTGATACAAATTAGAAGATAAAAATAATATTGAGAATCAATCATCTCATACAATCATATTCATATGTTATATAACCATAATCCTTATTAACAAGTGTGTCAAAATTATATGATTAATATCCTCTGTAATGACTTTTGATCATAAGGATGTATTTATCCTAATTCACAAGGTATCTCTCTTGTGACCAGACTAAATTGGTAAGTTATTAAGTTATGTTTCAATTAATCTAGTTCACATATATTTATGATATATTATATCTGATAACCACATCTATCATTTTACTATTTCTTACCAAATCGAGAATATAAAACAATCTAATATTGATTTCTGATCAAGGTATGAGTATAAACCATTTAATATTTTTCCAAATTTTCTATCCTCATAAGGATCCTATGATAATCATGCTTATAATAATAATGCAACTCGAGTTGGAAATGCAACTCAGAAATCTAAGGTAAACTTAATTTCCACCGAACATTTGATCTTACATTAAAGAAGAGACATATTCCTTCAAAATAATATACAATCTCAAATAGAATAGGGACTTTATTAATACTCAACATTTTTAATATAATGACCTAACATTTCCATTAGATACTAAACAATGAACATTTAATTAGATATTGGGAGTTTATTTTATAAAGATCAACAAAAAATATTTCTTACACACATAATGCATATATTAAGCAAAGCCTCCAACGAGGACCAAACTCATGACCTAAACTTGAGGATCATGTGTGCATATTTTTGTAACCCCAAATAGTATCTCTAGCATAGGGATTTATATGTCCCAATATTTATGAAAAAAAAATGTCTACAATCATGTTTAGAACCTCTTATGTATTAGAACTAATTTTTCCAAGATTTATCATTAATTGGGTCTCTTACTTCATTTCAACTAGGACATAATTAAGGAATGAAATATTCTCATGATCATTGGCCTAGAAATTGTTGTAATGTTCAAGGTTGATTATATAAGTTTTTTCCCTTTTTGTCTAGAAACATTTCCATTATACATTTTACATTATTTGAAGAAGTTTTTATAAATATGTAATACTTAGAATTGATCACTTTTCCTTTGATTAGATACATTGTTTTCAATACAAAAAGTTACTATCTTAGAACATTCAAAAATATTGAGCATTATGTAGAAAGATAACTAATAAAACTGAGCTCTATTTCCAAATCAGTTATTGGGAAAATTGGTAAATTAATAATAATCTTAATCTTTGATTTTATTATGAGATTTATTCCTCTTTAATTTGGTATCAAATATATTTTTAGAAAATTATTATTTTAAAATAATATATGTAACATGTGGTGTTAGAGGATGAAGTTTTGGATAGGCTAAGGTTACCTGGTAGGGAATCCATTTTGAATAAAACATCAAAATATCAATGGTTAAATAAAATTTAATAAGTAATACTCACTAAATAACCTTTTCTTGAAATGGCATATTCTTTCTCTATACATAAATTTATTTTTATTTTATAATAATTGATTTTGGTACATAATATTTCTAATATGGTTTTAGAATGTTTAATTTTTGAATACCCTAATTTGGATTTATGATTTCTTATTCTTGTTATCTATATATTGATCACAATAAATCATTTGAGATTTGATACTAAGATTTTATAGATTAACTTTTTGGTTCCTTTATTAAATACCATCATTGTCTTCAAATTTTTATTCAAAGGTGTTTCACCTTGAAGAATTAAAATTATACCTTTTTTTAGAGGTGTCCCTCCATTAAACCTCTTGTTAAAATTGTAATAATCTTGTTCAGCTCTGTGTCATTATGGTCAAGTTCTAATTAAATAGTAATATGTTTAGATGTAATTTGTATCCTTACATATTTATCATAAAATAGCATAAAAAGAGGAATACTATCAAATTTATTTGGTGTTATATTATCTTCTCAAGTATATAATTTTAAGTTTGTGTGCCATTTCCTTTTGATTTTGATATATGTATTTTTTCATGATTTAAATATGATTTTTGTTGATAAATTATGCTAATTTGTTCCATCCTTACATATTTATCATAAAATGGAATGAAAAGAGAACTAATATAAAATTTATTTGGTATTATATTATCTTCTCAAAGATCCAATTTCAAGTTTGTGTGTCATTTCCTTTTGATTTTCATATATGGGGTCTTTCATGATTTAAATATGGTTTTTATTGATAAATTATGTTAATTTGTTCCTTTTGGAATAATTATTTGAAGAAGTTTTTATAAATATGTAATACTTAGAATGGATCCAAGAATTTTATTTCCCATAAATGAGTTATCTTTATCACTTATAATAGTGTGGGGAACTCCAAATATAGTTCTAATGTCTTTTAATAATTTAACAATAATTCTTTCAATAGTTTCTTTTAGTGCACACTCATTTATCCATATTTTTAAATATCTTATTGATGTGATAATTCATTTATGACCCTTGTTATATTATAGATCAATCATGCTAATAAAATTTAGACCCTATTGAGGAAATGGTTGGTCTGTTAAAATAAGTTGCATGACATATCTATTTTATTTTTATTCATATAATAATTATTTATATTTATTACCTATTTATGGGAATAAACAAAAAAATATTGTAATATTATTCTTCCCTCATAATTTATTTTGTTATAGTTTGAGGAGAATTATTCTAATTAAATATTCTTAATTAAATTCCATTAATATAGTTTCAACCCTTTCCAGTTCAACACATCTAAGCAATACTCCATCAAGGTTACTATTGAATAATAATCCATTAATTAATATAAATGATAGATCTTGGAGTCTATAATTCCTTATTTTGGTCTTGTCCAAACCCACAAAATAATTTCTTAGTTAAAGATAGTTATTTTTTCCATATAATTGTGCTCATGTGTTGGGAATTTCTCATTTTCAACAACATCCTATTCTTTAAATATATATACCTATTCATGATCATTTACCAAATATTGAGTCAAACATTGGCGTAAATTTATTCGTATTATTAGCATGATTGAATTAATGTTAAATATTTAGTTCGGTTATTTTGGTGATCCAACTAGCTCTTTGTTTATTGATCTATACTTTTAAGATATATTCCTTAAAAATTAATTTTATTATATAAGATTGTATTTTATTATTAAAGAGGTTATTATTAAATTTATTTAAATATTTCAACATTATATAATCCTTTTTTTCAATGAAACTATATCTATTTTCATAATATTTTAGCATCTAGTTCATAAAAGATATGAGATGCTACATACATTAATCATTATTTTTAATGAACACTGTATGCAATAAGAAATACATCATATATATAAATTAATATTAGATCAGAGAAGATAGATCATACCTACACTTTTGATTGGGGATATATTTATTAATCAGGAGAATGACCAATATGTGGATCTTCTGGACTTGATTAGGGGATCACTTGTCACAATACACCATGATAAGAAGGGTTCTAAAGCCTACAGTCTAACATAATCATACAACCCTAAAAAAGTCCTAGGTTTGATGTTCACTCTATTCTAATAACAAGAAATTAAATCTAATCTAGTGCACACCCTATCTTGTGGCACAAAGTGGGGGTTAGAAATAAAACAAACTAAAGTAAACATACATAGAAGACATATACTCACATTAATGTATATGAAATCCTAATACATGGAAGAAAGAAGCACAACTACATTATTTATCTACTCTTATAAAGGATAAATAAACTTAGGAATACTTACCTTGAAGATGAACCCATCGAGCCTCAATATCTTCGCTGGCTAAGGTGATTTGTAAGAGATTGTTGTGGTATGTAAGGATAACAAATACAAATCAACTCTAGGCTACACAACCTATCTATGCATCCAAAAGATTTATCCACAAGATAAGATTCATATCTCCAAAGAAAGTATGGAACCCTAATCTTTATTCCTTAATTAAAATGGTCAATAAGAAGATGTTCATTCTCACTTATTCTTATTCTCTTCTCTTCTTAAAAATGGTTAGAAATGAACTTGTATATATAAGTGGTTCTTTCCCTAAATCCTCTCAAAAACATTAGTTATATAGGATTGACCCAGTTGAACCTGTATGTTTTCAGGGATAATTCACTAGGTCTAAGATAGGTTGGTTGAAGGGATAACAAACTCAAAGAGTGAAAAATGCCCCTAGACTGTATAGGGTCAACCCAGTTGACCTAGTACAACTGACTATCCAAAAGGGAATTAAGGCAAGAAAATGAGGATAAAGCATGGTAAAAGACTAGAATGGTTAAGGCTGAGAAGAAAAATCTTATGGTAAATGGTTTTAGGAGATGAGTGTGTAGTTGGAAAGTGGATAAAGGGACAAAAATATTATGAAGCATTAATGGTCTGCCCACCCCTTTCCTAGTATACCCCTTAAGGCATGCACTTAGAGACATTGAGACTCGGTTTCAAGATACAAAGTGTCAGTAATAGATAAAAGTTTGAAATTATTATGTGTATATATATTCCCCACTCGAAGCTCCTCACATGTCATGTAAGTGCAACACAAGATGGTGCTTCAAAAAATAGAACATGATAAAACACAATGTTAATGCTAAGTAAAGTGCAGTAAGCAACAAATAAAATAAAGGAAAGGAAAAAATTGAAAAACACACACCTTTACTTACCTTAGTGTTGTAGATAAAGAAGTAGACTGCAAGATATGTGAAGGTGTCCAATGTGAAGAACACTAGGTGAACATGTATAATTTAGTGCAAAAAATAGTGACAAAATGAATTTTTTCAAATATAGGCATACAGTAGTGGAAAATATTATCTACGTCATCCCAAATCTAATACATTTTATGGTTTTGAAAATAAATGAGTAAAAACAAAGATATAGATAAAATAAAGAATCTATAGAAAAATAATTGAAGAATTTGAATTTTGAAAAGTGTTTTTAAATAGGGGAAAGAGAATTAATTTTGTTATATTGACTTGTGAAATAGAGAAAAAGATCTCTAGAGACCAAACAAGCTAGGATAGCAAGGAGATGATAGGCTAGATGAGGAGGGGCCTCAAGAGTGGCAACAAGTGCACTACAAGTATGTAACTATGAATTTTAAGCCATTTTTTTAGTGTTTTTGTTGAATTAAGTGTATTTTTAAGAAAATATAATTCTTAGTATTTATAAATGTTAGAATGAAGCAAAATTAAATTTTATGGGTAGGAAAAACCAAGACAAGAAATGGGTTTGAAGTAATTAGGAAGAAAACTACAATAAGGCACTCTTTTAGGAAAATGCAAGGGGTCAACAACTAAAAACAACTACATTGACCTAGTCGACCTAGTTTGTTAAAAATAGGCAAAATCCACACAGCTAACCCAGTAGGTGTGTGCCAACCCTATACATTTTTTAGACTGCCAACCTAGTATAGTTTGCTAACTAATACAAAAAGTTTGGATATGACAACACAGTACTAAAGAGGGAAAAATAAGAGGGTTGACTTAGATTTTTAAGTCAACTAAGCTAAAAATAGGGAAATTTTGGTCAAACTAGTTTGACCAAAGAACTAGAAGTGTACAAAAATGTGTGTAAAAGGTTAAAAGAAGGCTATAAATGGCCAAAAAAGACCAAGCAAGGGCAAAAAGGAACAAATAGGCTAGAAATAGGTAAAAATTAATGAATTACAGAAAATTAGGCTTGTTTGTGATTAAATTTTTAAAAATAATGGATTTTGACTATACATGACATGGAGGATCTAATACATCTTTTTCTATTTCTTAGTTTTAGGGATGACCTTGATTCTGGAGATTGGTATATGTGTCTTGGCTATTGGATCTATTAGACCATCTGACATTGGTGATAGAGCTATGATAGTAGCTATATGCCTATGAAGGATATATAACATTTGTAGGATTCCCCTAAGGTCAGATCTATTAGTCACATTCCTTAGATGCTAGGAATGATTGACTAATAACTTCATATGGAAGGTGGATGGGGACATGGTAGAGGTAAATATCACATTGAAGGATGTGTATACCATCCTAGGGCTACTAGTGATAGGATCGCCAGGAGAGAGTGGATACCATCACCATACTTGATGACCTAATAGATGAGCCAAAGGAAAGTTGAATGATAGAGAGGCCATTCAGGCAGAAACTAAGGTGAATGTGATCCATGATAGCCAAATTTGAGCTAAGGAGGTAACCAATAGAGGAGGTGATAGGAGGTCATGAAAATGGAGACTGTGCTAGGTGGTCAAGTAAATGGTGAGACCATAATACCTGAAACACAAATAGGTAATAAAGATTATTAAATTATTGCATAAATTTTTATTTTGAAGTAGAGACTAAAGGTAGACAGATATTGTGAGATATGATAATGATCTTAATATCTATGTAGGTGTTGTTGAGGATGAGGAGGAGAAATGGGGGTCGCTTATGAGGGGATAAATCAATGATGTCCTAGATGAGATTATGTAGTTGTATGACCCTATTACATTAGAGGACCCTAGTGTACTATCTACCCCAACTCAGGAGAGTTGTTTTAGATTAGTAGGGGAGGCAATGAGGTGAATATTATCATAAAGAGAGAGGATGTAGATACCATCATATATGGTTGTAGGAAAGATATAGGCATGGTAAGCCTTGGTAGAGGAGAGATTTATGTGTCTACTTACATTGATGTAGATTACATAGGCACATACTATGATGTAAACCCAACTGATGCAGGGTCATAAATTGACCTAGATCAAGTTAACTTAGGCACAAGTGTAGGTAGTGCATCTATAGAGATAAGTAGAAGGATTGATATCTTGGACAACCTCTTTATAGTTTACTATTTGAAGGAGTCAGATCGAGGCCTTGTCAAACAACACGGCTAGGCCACGAGATAAATAGGATGGGGCATAGCAATAGAGTTGGAACATTATATATATGGTTTTACTTGTTATTTCAAAACTTATGATATGTATATATATGATTGATCATTTTGGCATATTGATGTTGATTGTGTATGTTATCATTATTATGTTGTGGTTGTGGATGCTTTGGATATATTTCTTTGAAGAAAATGTATTTAGTTATTATTATATATGCTATAGGAAATATATGAGACGTGGTTTGTTTTATATAATTATGTAGGACACATGCATGGTTAAAAATAAATAGGAAAAAAAACTTGGTAATATATAATCAATCAAAAATATAATAAACATTATTTCAATTTGGGAAATGTGTAATAAAAGAAAAATGACTAGGTATAAAGAACCAAGGGATGGTGAAACAATATGGTAAAAAGGAATTTATTCTTAAACCAAAGTGACATATTTTTACACCAAATTAAAACAATTAAAATCATACTAAATCACATTTGGAATTATAATAGAAAAATAAAATTGGCAAAAGATTGGTCTTAAATTGATCACACTAATTCAATCTAGGAAGTGTGAAAAAAATTCAAGAAATAGTTGTATTTTTACATGCACTCAAAAAATAAGAAGATAAGACAAAAAGAGAAATGAAGTAGGCATAAAACATACTATATCAAGTTGGGAACATGTCAATGATTTGTAAATTCATAATAAACCACATATTATCTTATATTTAACACATGTAATTTTGTTTGTGGCTTGTATTATTAAAAAAAATTGTGAGGAATGTAAGGTCCTATCCATGGTCTTATACTAAAACTCACAAAGAGAACACCACTAGGGTGGAAAAATTGAGACAATCAAGTAACAAAGGATGTGGGTAATAGTAAGGTAAAATGGTGGTAATTTATGAGAAATTTTGGGTCATATTCACGGTCTTATAATTCAACTTACAAATGAAATCCCAAGGGGAGTGATCAATAGATAAAATAATATTTCTCAAGAGGAAATATAAGGGATATAGGGAATGAAAAAGGGATTTTAAAAATCATAACATATGCATCTTATGAGAAGACCTTAGGAGGCAAGATGCATACTAAGGACATGAGAATACACTAAGTGACTAGTGACCATCATTGTGTAAAGAAACTTGTTCACTATAGACACAAAGCTTTATATGCATAAAAAAATTGCTACTAAGATCAAATCATAAAGGTATATTGGTAAAAGGAAAAGTAAAATATACCTACCTTCCCATGACATGTTCCCTATTCTTTAGGACCCCTTACAAAGCCATCAGTCTACTATGAATATTAGGTACTTGCATGAGAAAGTAGGTAGCACTAAAAGGATTTTTTATTCTCTTCTTCTAATCTACTGGCCTACCTCACCCCAAAGGATCTCAGCTCTACCGTGAGGCCAAATGTGGAGTTTGAACTTCAAATAGAAGAAGGAGATGTGCTTTAAATCACATATTTTAGTGTGATTTGAATTTTAAGACTATTTTTTCCTTTTATATCATTATCTTTTGTAAAATGATTTTAATTGTAAATTTTTATGGCTTTTAAAGATTCCTCCTCCATATGGATTTGGAATGACAAAACATGATAGATGTAGTGATACACATGAATGAGTTGTAGGCTAAGGATAAAGAAAGATAAGTAACCAAATACAAAGATTGATTGGGACACTTAGGCATAACAATGAATTAGCATGTGATCTCAAGTCTCAACTATGTATATGATTATTTTGAGAAAAAAAGGAAGAAGGAAAAATGGGAGATCCAAATTAGAATAGTGAAAGGAAAGTATAATGAGATGCATTATTTTCTAACTAATCACATGGTAAAAGGAGATAAGGACCAAAGGGAATAGGGTTTGTATAACCAAGTCACAATGAGAATTATCTATAAAAAATAGAGATAAGAAAGTAAACAATCATGAAGACACAAGAAGAGAGTTTTGAGAAAAAATCTAGAAAGAAAGAGAAAGCAATGATAAACAAAGATAATCATATGTGAATATAAATGAAAATATAAGCAATATATAGTACCAAATGGTAAATAATCACCATATGAGAAAAATTTGACACAATGTCAAATAATATAAAAGATAGATAAGAATGAAATTAGAGCATATGTCCAATCAAAAATAAAATGTAAAGGCACCATGCACGTGATCATAAATACTAATAAGTCTTCCCACACACATTATCCAAGACATTAGATAAATATCTATGAAGCTAAATATAAATTTTTGCTAATGTCTTACCAATATTTAATGAAAGATGGGAAAAGACTTCTCTTCTAATCTCCTCAACTAAAAAATGATGAATGCTCAAAGGATTATGCTGAGGAAAATTAGGCAAGGGATGCTCAATAAAATGCATGGGAGTGGGCTCTAAGGGAGATACAAGAATCACATGTGGAGAAAGATATACGAGTGAGGGACTTATAGGTGGAGAAGGATCCACAAGTGAGGGAAGGTCCATTGGTGAAGGAATCATGGGTGGAGATACAAAAGGTGATGAAGGTATAATAGGAGGGGATGGAACCACTAGAGTTGGAGCCATGGGAGAAAAATGAGGAACCTTATTATGGGAATGACCTATGAGAGGAACATAAAAAGGTCCAAGATTAGCTATAATGTGGTCTTTAAGATGTTGTTGAAGGATGTGATAATGATCAGTTTGATGGGTGAAACATTGGCACCATAGAAAATATACCTCACCATACTTAAGTATATATTTAGGTAGAACCTTCAAGGGAGGAATGTATTTGTATAAGTAAAGAGAGGAAGGATGTAAAGTATCAATATATTTTCACAACTTATGATAATGGGTAGAATAATGATTATCTATCCCATGGAAGAAATATATATGCTTATGAGTGATTTTAGGAGAAGCACTCATAGAAGGAGGTATAACATGAGTGGAATAATTCTAAGAGGTCTCATCAGCCCATTTGGTGGGTAAAGGAGCCATCTTAGGTAAAATAATAAAACAATCACTAAGGGAAGGTGGTGATGGACGAGGAATGAAACTAGGCTCAACAGAAGGAGTATTGAGATGAGTAGGGATAGGCTCAACAATAGCAAGAGTGGGAATAGGCTCAACTATAGTAGGATTTGGAACATACTCAACCATAGTGAGAGAAATAATGGGATACAATAAGGGCTATAATTAGGGAGGGCCATGATCTACTGAAGGTATAAGGAGGGTTCCACTAATCTTATGAGTAAACTAACTATAGTGATTAGGGAACCTAGAAAAGCAATAAGGCTTGATCATAGCATGATCCATGAACATAATCCTATAGGGATCCTTAGAAACTAGAGGTGTTGGCACCATCTCTACCCTATAATAAAGGGGGAAAATACTAAGATTAGGAATTGTAAGAAAAAAAAAGATGGGAAGATACATGAAAAGACTCAAGTGAAGAGGAATGATAACAAACAATCTTGGCATCATGGGCTTGTAAAAGACTACTTAAGAATGGATCATCTAGGGAATGACCATCATCTTAATCTAGGGTATGAATATCAATGGAAAAATTAGGGATGACCTTGTCATGTAAGGAAGTGTGGTGAATAGAATGCATAGACTTGGTCAAGACTATGGGAATATCATCGCAAGGAGGCTTACGAGAATGAAGCTGTAAGGAAGTAAGAAGCTACAAGATGAGATGAGGTGAGAGATCAGAAGTTTTTATCTTTAGGTTAATCTCATTGGGCTTATCATCACCATAATCTAAAGGTTTGGAGGAATATTCCCAATGAGTTTGGGATGCCCATTATAACCTCAGGTTGAATTGATGGGAAAATTAAGATGTTGTGACTCATAGAATAGAATGCTAGGAAAAGGTTCAATAGTAGGAATCTTGAAGACACCATGGTCTTATAATTATTTGAAATTATAAGGGTTAGTTTCACCCTGAATCCTATAAATGGATCCATTATGAGGGAATTTAATGAATTAGTAGGTGAAAGAAGAAATGACTCTCATATGGTGTGTCCATGGCCAACCAAGAAAGATGTTATAATAAAGGGGAAAGTTAAAGATTATAACCTTCATGTCAATGGTGATATGTGGGACAATAATAAGAAGCCACACACAACCTAGAGGAGGCATTTGACTTTTATCATATCCTTGGAAGGTGTTGCATGTAGACTTGAGATTGTATTTTGAATATCCAAGGGTCTTAGTGAAGTCAACAGAAGTAATATAGGTTACATAACCCTCATCAATAAATGCACACTTAACTTGGATATAACCTATTTTGACACTAATGAATAAGGGAGGATCATCTACACAAAGAAAAATCTCATCAGGAATCATAGAAGCTATAGGAAATTTTAAGTAAAGAGAAGTGTCTATAGTTTCATCAACATTTATAGACATCTCTTTACGTTATTGTAATATACTATCCTTAGATCCATATGAGGCTACCTCACATCCTACTAGAGGAGGACAAGGGACATTCATATTGAATAATAGTTACATAAGATAGTTTCTATGATGTGGATAAGTCCTCATAAGCTTAAGGAATGGAATTTGGGATGGGAGATTAGTGAGCTCTGCAATGGGATCCCATTCATCATAACCCATAAGAAGGTTATTAGATATATGTACATAATGATTAAGGAGGTCCTCGAAAGGAGAAGCCAGATTACATTAGGATTTATGTTGGTAAGAAGAATAAGGTTTAAAACAAGGTTGTAAATCATGTTGAGATGATGAAGTAGTTGATTCAAGTTGATTTTAATAATTGGTAAAAGAAGTGTTAGTAGAAATTTGAGTATCATTAGTGTTATAATTTGATAGAAGAGTGGTAAAAATAGAAAAGGAATTGTTATCCAAGGGAGAAGTAGAAATTAAATCATCAAAAGTAATAAGTTAATCTTTCCCCAACTCAGTTAATTGAGTTGGAGAAGAATCTTGGATAGCACGATATGTTCTATATGGAGGAGTGTCGATAGGTTGGGAATCAATAAAATTAACCACCCTTTGCATATTATTCATGCTAACCACATTCTCTTCAAAATTTTGTTCAGTAAGAATTTCTACATTATTGGTGGAAGGGGTGGATTTGTCTTGATTATATTGAATAGGTTGATGATTAGGAAAAGGGTCTTTATAGACAACTAAACGAGCATTTGCTT
This sequence comes from Torreya grandis, assembly GCA_037957365.1. Lineage (NCBI taxonomy): Eukaryota > Viridiplantae > Streptophyta > Pinopsida > Cupressales > Taxaceae > Torreya > Torreya grandis. The sequence goes on along the minus strand of JARHVA010004615.1, from coordinate 798,264 downwards.
GATTTAAGGCTTGAGTTTTATCATGTGATTTATAATCCTTAACAACAATTTCATAAAATTATTGATTATTTAAAATTATAGAATCACGATCAAAATTAAGACCAAGAATAAAATCCATATCTAAATTATGAAGGTGTCTACAAGTCTCATGAGAATGACCCCAACTAGCATGAAACCCACAAAACTTATTAGGATCATACCAAGATTCATAGGATGAATAGGGTCAATATATCATGGAAGAGGCCTAGGTAGATGCTTAAGCAATTCATCTGAGGATAGCGGTTTATCAACATTAATGTTGTTTTGTGAAGATAAATGAGGATTGGTATATTTTTGAGGAAGGGGTGAGAATGATAGCTTGAACATTGTGAATGGTATCATAAAAATTTGTAACACCATTATTGGTAACATTGTGATTTTTATTTTTTAGGAGTTGAGGACCCATAGAAGGTTGGGGTGGATCAAATTGATGCATAAGAAAATCTTGTCATGTAGCTTGGTCAATAACCTCCTCCAATGTATGTGAAGAAAGAGTGAAGACCTAATATTGAAGTTTATGAAAAAGGGCATTGGTAAAGAGATTGAATAGATTATCATCAACCATGTTATGTTCACATTTTTTTGATAAAGTTTTCCAATTTTTAACAAAGGCTTGAGTAGTTTCATTTTCAAGTTGTTTTCAGGAAGATCACTAGTTTGGAATTCTTGGACTAAAGTATTCACTAAATCCTCCAAAGTAGTAATGGAATGAGTTATAAGTTGGCTATACCAATCCAAGGCATCACCTATGAAAGTTTTGGCTAAGAGTTTGGTAGTGGCAAAGGGGTTCAATTTGACCCAATCCTTATAAATATTTCCAAATGTTTTAAGATGAACGATGGGATTAGTTAATCCTTTATAAGAAATTGTAGGTGTGATACCTCCAATATAAATGTTAGAAATTTGAGTAGTGAGAGGTTCATTTTGGATATGCTTAATGGTTTTATTGACCAAAGGAGATTAAGGAATGAGATTTCCTTGAAAATATTGAAGAGGAAGAGGGGGGACATTCTGGTTATGTATTCCCCAAGTTGTTGGTTGAGGATGAGATTTAAGATGGAGAATGTGGTTTTGCATTCTCATCATTTGATTTTTGTTGTGAGATTGAAAGGTATTTATTTGATTGAGTGTTTTTAACAATAGTTGATGTATTTGATTAGCATTTTTAAAAGTAGTAGAGCTGGTACCAGTGGCTTGGGTACCACTATTGGTGTTGATAGGAGTTTGAGAGGAACTGTGAGAATTTAAGGAACTAGTGGCAAAATTTGCTTTTGTAGAAAAATATGGACTAGTGAATGGTTGAGAAGAAGAATCACTAGTAGTATGATTACCTTGGGTAGAAAATGATGCACTAGTGGAAGGATTAAGGATAGTGGATATTATGAGAGGCCCATTAGATGTAGAACCTATCATGTTAGTGGATATACTAGGCATGGAGGTGAAAGAAGTTAGAGAAGAAGAGGTCAAGGTATGAAAAGGGGTCATGATCAAAGGAAGAGGTTGAGAATCAAAGAAAGTGGTACCCTCAAATCCATTTGAGAATGTAGGAGTATGTGAATGAGGATCTTCAATTTGATCATTAATCATAAGATTATAAATGGTAGAAGGATCCTTTCCTCGATGTTGAGGAAATTCAAAGATAGAGAAGAGATTTTCAGGGGTATACTCTAATTTTATTTGGTCTTTTAATGAAAAGTGAGGATTATGATAGGAATATGTATTAGGAGGGATCCCATAGTTCATTATGCAAGTGGAAATATGAACATTACTAGTTTCCAAGATAGGATCCCTATTATGTCTATAGGAGACCGTATGAAGATTGGTAAGATTCATCATTTTTTATAAATACACTCAGTATTTTCATCAACTAGAAATTCCATGATGAAGGGTAGGAAAGAGAAATGAAAATTCAAGGAAACAAGAAATAACAAAAATAGTACAGGGTCGACTAGGTTTACCTAGCATAAAAATAGGGTGTATAAACTACACATGGTCAACTAGGTCAATCTAATATAATGAACAAGGACTAGAAAAAAAGGAAACATGGTCTAAAAATTATACAGGGTCGATCCAGTATAGTGAATAGAGGCTAGAAAAGGTATAGGGTCGCCTAAATCAACCTAGTATAATAGAGAGGGAATTTTAGAAACTAGTGATAGATTTGTTAACTAAAACAAGACAAATTTTGCAAGTAATTTGAAAAGAATAGATGAAAGGAAATAACCTATCAATTGGATTAACACTAGCCAATCTAATTGAAACACACAACACAAAACCTTGTACCAATACTAGCTAATGCAAGTTTTTACAATACAAAATACAAATGAGTAGAGATTAAGTAATCAACTTATAAATTAAAAACATAACTAATTGGTCAACCTAGATGTTTATTAGATTATTAAGATATGATTTTAAATGTGATGGGGAAGTTGGTTGTAATTAAGGAACTAGAATGGTAATATAAGAATGGTTTCAGGTAGTTTAAGCTGAAAAGGATTGTAGTGGCAATGATATAGGCCTGGTATTAGGGCCTACCCCCTCACTTCACATGTTGCAGTGATAAGGATGTCAGGTGATTAGTGATAATATACCATTAACCATGATTTATACTTGACCAAAGTATCAATTCAACTTCCTCCTTAGTGACGAAATCCAAGTAGGTTGGCCTTGGGTAGACAAATGTTAAAATTCTTGTTTAGATTATATTTTTTGGTCATGTGTGCATAAAATATAAAATAGTGAACTAAATGATTGATTAAAGACTACCTAACTAATCAATGTGGTCTATTTTAAGCATATAAGAAATAAGAAAATAAAGTGTGAATTAATTATTAGCATATAAGGTTAATTTTAACATTGAAATAAGGTACAGTGTTGATATGGTCAATAATATATGAAAAAAACATAGAACAGGGTCAACAAGGTCGAACCTGTATTGCAGAAATAAGGTTTGAAAATTAATAGGGTCAACAGAGTCGACTTAGTTATCTAGATAGCACACAAAACACATAACTAGGTTGGTAGAGTTGATCCAGTTGACTGTGCAAGGGTACTTTTGAAGAATACAAACTATAAAAAAAGATTTAAAATAAAGAGACAAAGAGATATAAAGGAACCTTGGTGGATCAAAGATGTAAATAATGAATATTTTTGTTTAAGAACCTTGATATATGCTTGTAAATTTTGCTAATTGGGTTGATTAGGTCAACCTAGTAGTCTAAATTGGATGTCTTTAAAAGTATAGAGTTGATTGTATCAACTAAGTAGTCTGAACTAGATGTTTGGAAATATTAAACATTATATTGGGTCAATATGATCAATCCAGTATCCTCTACCTAAAACTCTATGCACAAAAGTAAGATATTGGGTCGACAAAGTTGATCCAGTATGGTAAATATATGATAAAAATAATGATGAAAGAATGAAATAATATGAACAAATCTTGTAAGGGTTAATTCACATCGGGTTCACCAAAAAGCATGTAATCAAAAATGCATCATGTCTACAAATCAATCTCGTCTCAAAGAAGATAGAACATACCTACAGTTCTAATTAGGGTTATATTTGTTAAGTGAGAGCATGACCAATATGAAGATCTGGTAGAATCAATTAGGGGATCATTTGTCACAACACACCATGCTAGGAAGGGTTCCAAATCCTACAGTCTAACGCAATCATGGAACAATGCTAAAAGAGTCCTAGGTTTAATGTTCACTCTATTCTAATAATAAGAAAGTAAATCTAATCTAGTGTACACCAAAGCTTGTGGCACAAAGTGGGGGTTAGAAACAAAACAAACTAAATTAAACATGAATAAAATACATATACTCACATCAATGTATATGAAATCATAATGCATGGAAGAAAGAAGCATAATTGAATTATCTATCTACTCTTACAAAACAAAAATAAAGTTAGGAATACTTACCTTTGAAGATGAACCCATGGAGCCTCAATCTCTCCCTTGGCCAAGGTGCTTTGCAAGAGATTGTTTTGGTATGTAAGGATAACAAAGACAAATCATCACTAGGATACACAACCTATCTATACATCTAAAAGACTTCTCCACAAGATAATATTTATATATCTAAAGAAAGTATGAAATCCTAAGATTTATACCTCAAGTAGAATGGTCAATAAACATATATTCATTGGCACTTATTCTTTTTCACTTATTTTCTTTAAAATGGTTTGAAATGAATTTATATATATAGGTGGATCTTACCCTAAATCCTCTTGGAAGTGTCGATTGTATAGGGTTGACCCTGTCAACCCTATATGTTTTTAGGGACAATTCACTAGGTCTGAGCTAGGTCAACCAAATGGCTAACAAACTCAAAGAGTGAAAAAAACCCACAGACTGTACAGGGTTGATCCAATTGACCTAGTAAAAATGACTATCCAATAGGGAATTAAGGCAAGAAAAAGATGATAAATCATGGCAAAAGACTAGAATGGGTAAGGCTGAGAAGAATAAGCTTAGGGTAAATGGTTTTAGGAGATGAATGTGTAGATGGCAAGTGGCAAAAGAGATAACAATCTTATGAAGTACCAATGGTCTACCCACCCCTTTTTTGGTACACCCCTTAAGGCATGCACTCAAAGAGATTAAGACTCTACATGTTACTACAAGATATAAAGTGTCAGTAATCAATAAAATTTTGAAAATATTATGTGTATACATTTATTATCCATCTATTTGAAAATAGGTTGCACTAACATATCTATTTTCTTTTTTTTCTTATAAATAATGATAATTCTTTACATTTATTACCCATTAATGAGAATCAATAAACATTTATTGTAATATTATTCTTCCCTCATAATTTGTTTTGTTATAGTTTGAGTAAAATAATTCCCTTTAAATATCCTTAATGAAATTTCATTAGTATAGTTTCAACCCTTTCCAGTTCAACACATCTATGCAATACTCTATCAAGGTTACTCTTGAATAATAATCCATTACTTAATAAAATTGATAGAGCTTGGAGTCTATAATTCCTTATTTTGGGCTTGTCGAAACCCACAAAATAATTACTTAGTTAAAGATAGTTATTTTTTCATTTAATTGTGCTCATGTGTTGGGAATTTCTCATTTTCAACAACATCCTATTTTTTAAATATATAGACCTATTCATGATTATTTACCAAATATTGAGTCAAATGTTGGCATAAATTTATTTGTATTAGTAGCATGGTTGAATTAATGTTAAATATAAAATTCCATTATTTTGGTGAACCAACTAACTCTTTGTTTATTGATCTCTACTTTTAAGATAAATTCCTTAACAATTAAGTTTATTATATAAGATTGTATTTTATTATTAAAGAGGTTATTTCTAAATTTATTTAAATATTTCAACATTACATAATCCTATTTTTCAATGAAACTATATCTATTTTCTCAATAGATATAGTTCATAAAAGATATAAGATGCTACATACATTAATCATTATTTTAAGTGAACACAAATACAACATTACTTTACACAAAAAAATGACAAATAATAAAATAATTATAATTTCTTTGGTTTACTAAAATAAAGGTTTTAAAAATAATCTCTTTTATTTTACCAAAATTTTACCTTTCCTTAAGATTGCATATAAATTATTTATTCTTATTCAACACGAGTTTTATTTATTTGTCTAAGCTTGAAATATATATATATATATATATATATATATATATATATATACACAATCTTTTTTTAAAAATAATATAAAACATACGTATGATATGATAAGATTGATTATATAATTATTAAAAATCTCTAAAAATTAATTGGTAACCCATATTTATAAACAATGTATCACAACTTATATGACCTTAATTTATTTATTAAAATTCAAAGATACACCAACCTTTATGTATCTTTCAAATTTTTTTTCTAAATCTATTACATAATCTTAATTATTCATAGAAAGTAATATTATATCATATAAAATCACCAAAATCATCATTAAGAAATCCCATAAACCTATTTCCATAACTCTTTAAAAAATTCTTCTTTGTATTTTTTAACCTAAATGACCTTTTGATAAGTATAAGTTCTCCATATGATGATGAGTGTAATATTATATTGGTCCTCCTCTCTCACCCATACATGAGTGAAACTATATAATTGATCAAGTGTAAACCTTTCCAAACCAGCCACTACCTAGATTTATAGGAAAGATGATAGTGATTATCTTATAAATCGTATGTTTGTATTTTTATTTCTTATATGTACCAGTCATTATCTTACGTCAACCTATATTATCTCGATTACCTCTTTTTTCATGGGATCGTCATCGTTTGATTTTGCCTAAAAACTTTAACATTTGATTCAACCTCAATATTATTTTCCTTTTTCTATCTTTTGAGATCGTCATAATTTTGTCTTGATGTCATCTTTATTTTGACAAATATTGAAAAATGATTCAAGTTCATCATTAGCACATATATTATCAAGATTTAGAGTTTTATCAACTAATATCATCACTTATTTATATTCTTGAGATCTAAATATCATGTTTTTTTTTAAATTTCTAAAGTGATTAAAGTTTGTTCTCATACGAGATAAATTTAATAATTTAAATATTATTATTAAATAAGTTTTAGTATTATAAGCTCAATTTTAAGTGTAATCTTACTCTTAGTTTTTATAAAAAATTATGAAAGGCTGGGGTTGAGATCCTATGACTATCTTATCAACCTTTCTATTATATTTATTTTGTATAACCTAAATATTAAAACTGATAAAAACAATATAAAAATAAAGAGGTTTTGGCCACACATAAAGATTTAACTTACTTGAATACCACTTATAAATCCCCATAATATTTTATGATCTTAGTCCCCTTAATTTTATTTACTTTGAAACTTTGAATAATAAATTCATATTAAACCATATTATTAGTAAAACTAAATTAGATTATGTAATATATCACATGTATATATGAGCTAGGAAGATTTGTAATAGTTCTCTTTATCTATATAAAACAATATACAAAAAAATATCATAATAATAGAGCTTGTGTATACTTGAAATATAAGATAAGAACCTAAAATAATCATAACATTTATAGAGATTAATCCAAACTCAAATGTCAATAGGATAAGGTTCCAAATCCTACACCAAATATATGGGCTATGGATCTCACTAGGTCTAAAGATGGATAAAAGGTTGTACCAATGGTAAAAAGGGGTAGTATTAAAGATATAATAAAGATACTGAAATAAAGGAACTAATACACAATTGTAACATAAATCTAAGATAATTATAAATATTAAATTAATTATAAGATAATTAGTGAAATAAATGACATTTCATTAAATATATGCATATTTATAAGAACCATGACTTATAGTATTTCCATTTATGAATTTGAAATTAAATTTCTATATTGTTATTATTTTTTAACTAGTATGATATGAAAATTATAATATTCCTATTATGGGTTTTTAACTAGTATGATATTAGATTTTAATAATGATATTATTTGTTTTAATTAGTGTGATATTCAATTCAAATGTTGTTGTTATTGGCTTCAAACTAGTACAAATTCAGGTTCCAATTATACCATAATTATAGTATTAATCACATAATGAGCCGTAGTTGTCTTAGTACCACCTAATTATTACCATATTAATATCTAATATTTTTCCAACCCATCAAAGAAAACTTATCCAAATGATTAAAACAAAACCCAAGGATGGATATTTATGATGAAACTATATTACAATAATCAGCTCTTATAAAAAATAAAAATGAGGGAAGCATAAGGGAAAAAAGAAGCATTATATATTGGCATGGAGAAAATGTTTTGAAAAAACTAGTGATATTAGTTAAGAAACATTAAACTCATGTATAGCCACACTTATATAGTGATCATGATGAACTGATTGTGAATTGATTCTTTCACTTCCATATATGGTGTATGTAAGTTGAGTTGATCTAAATTATGTTGTAGGTTTATAATTTTTAGTTTAGGCCATATATCCCCTTTCATTACAAGAAGTTAGGTTGTACCTAATAATTAATTTTCACATCAATCCCAACTTAGGGCCCAATTATGATGACTTGGCCATGAACCTCATCCTTCACTTCCCTCTATGTTGTATGTAAGTTAAGCTGAGTTGAGTTGTACCGTAGGTTTATAGTTTTAAGGTTAATAACATTTGTCCCCTTTAACCAAATAAAGTGAATTTGTATGACACCTACATGTAGTTGAGAGGGAGATAATGAATTTAATTTTATTGACGATATATTTACCCATAAATAGCTAGGAGGATGATTGAATTCAAGGCCCAACCTATATAGAATAGAATAAAGGTCCTTCTAATATATAAATGGTAAAGACCAAGCCATCTATTTTTCAAACATTGGATTATGTTCATTAGTGAAAATAGAATATAATATATGTAAAGGTACTTTTTATATAACTATATGGTCAATCAACTGGTTGAGTCTATATAGTTGAGCATGGAGTACTGTCAATCTTTGTGGAGTCCTCAATCATCCAAAAGGTTATTCCTTGGGAAGAATTATCCAAATTAATAATTTCACAAAAATTATGTATGGTAAAATATAGATATAAGTGCTAACCCATATATCATTTTGATTGTAGAGATTGTTTTAACCCTGCTTTTCTTGATCTAAACCCCTTTTGTGAATCATACATGTATCCATATTCATGAATATTGATAATTATCCCTTATTTATTATAGTTATAGTCAATTTATATCCCTTAAGATTAGCCAATCTTGTTATTAATTTTATTTGATGATTCCCTTCCCTTCAAGATCGATCCAAGTTTGACATCTCTTGGGATGAACCACTAGAATAATATCGATTACAAAGTGCACTCTTACCATCAAATGAGTGATATTGGGAATCAATAAAACATTTGATCCCTATATCTAAAATATATAATTTATTTATTAGGAATGAATATAATTAATTAATTGTCACAAAACCTATGATAATTTAATGGGTGGTGATGGCCATCATCTTTAATCTTGCATTCATGGGATAATCTCAGCATAAGATTTTCTGCACATTTGACAATTGTGTGTTATGTCATTTTTATTTTATGCTTGTGCCACATGAAATTTTTTCACTTATTTAAAACTTAATTTTAAACATTTGAATGCCAAGACTCTACCTACATGATAATGCTAGATAATGACAAGTGGCTTGCTCAAATTGAATCATAAATACATGAGGGTATATGAATCTATTTCATCATGATTATATTATCTGAATATAAACCTTTACGACATTTATAGAAAGTGACACATAGATAGGTGAATAGGGGTCAAATTAATTTTACCATAATTTGTATATTGTGAAGATATGAGACCATGACAATCACCATCAGAGTATTTACACATTTGATAGTTGTGTGTCACTGTGTCAATTTTATTTTATATTTTTTTGACATGGTATTGTTTCTCATAATCATAGGTTTATTTTAAACATTTTAATGTAAAATATCCTCCCTCCACAAGAATGTGATATGATGACAAGTGGAATGCTACGATAAAATTGTAAACTCAAGAGGCTATAAGCATATATTTCACCATTCTTATCTTTTTTGACTATAAACTTTTGAGAAGTTGTTAGAATGTGAAAAGTGGATAGTTTTATATGGGTTGGATTAATTTTTATCATAAGTCTATATATCAATAAATATGATGGCTAATAATCATAACACATTTTAACAACTAAAACACCAATGCCACAAAAATGGTGTTTCAGGGTCATTTATTTTTGGCTCTTTCTAATATATTTATTCTTGGGAAATATTTTTATACCAAATCCATGATCATGTTTAATGTTTTAAGTATTTATGGTGGTTTTTCAAAGGAACTCTTTTTAGGAAGATTAACCAGGTTTTCTTTATAGTTATAGTTTTTTAGCACTCATTTTTGGTTTTGAAAATATTGGTTTTGTGAATCTCCATTCACTAACATGTGTAGTGATTTTAAAAAATGAATGTATGTAAATTTAATTATTTTAAATGATAATTTTTTATAAAATTGTAATATTAAAATATTATTTGAAAACAAAAATTAAGATATTAACCCAAAAAAATAAAATTTAAAATTATAATAATAAAAAATTAAATTATATTCTAAAAATATAATAAAATATATATATATGTGTGTGTGTTGTAATAAATCAATGGAGAAACATGATAGTGATGAAAACATGACAAGAAATGGGGTTAATAAACATTGCATATAAGAAACAATTCTAAGACACAATTCTAATGTATATAAGAAACAATTCTAAGAAATAATTATAATGTATATACATTAGAATTTTTTCTTATGTGAAATGTTTATTAACCCCATTTCATGTCATGTTTTCATCACTATCATTTTTCTCCATTGATTTATTAAAACATATTCATAAGTTATATATTATGAATCTATGCAACCATGAGTCAGATTCTATATAAAGTGAAACTAGATGCGACACCATGTGACTTCATGTGGAGTTGAGATAATGAGACACATGGGACAACTAACTCTATAGTACATGAAATATAATGCAAGGAAATGAGGTGATTATAGTCCCATACTTGTGAATAATAAAACCTAGATACGAATGCATGAAATGGCCTATAAATGACTACAAATAAATCTTTGAACCCACAAACCAAACAAAAAAAATTGAGATAAAATATTTTAAAGAATTAATTAATGAAAAATTCTTTGCATTTGATCTTAAAAGTATAAAATGACTTAAGGTATACTGATCAACAAAATGAGTCATGCACCAAATCACTTTAAAAATGATGTTATAAGTCAAAATAAATAAATAAAAATGATGAATATATTTAATTTAATTGAATATTAAAGATCAAAAATTTATCTAATCTACTACTAATAAATATGTACTTTCTAGGAAAAAAATATTCAAATCAATGAGGTCTCCATTTCAAAATAAATATCATTATTACTTGGGATATTTTGATTAATGTAGTCTTCCATGTAAAAATTTGTAGTTCTTGTTAATGTTTGGTCATATACGTATTTGTCTTGTGTTTTAACCCCAAAAATAAGCATTTGGAATCTTGATAAAATTTACAATTGGTCTTTCCAAAGTACATAAATTGTTTTACCAATACCTTATCTCTAGACACCAATATTCACTACCTCCACCCATTGTGATTTTCCTTCATGTTCAATATATGATTTTAATCCCTTTTTTAGATATTATATTTCTATGAGATATTTTAAAGATGCCAAAGAAGGTTATACTTTTATAAATGTTGACTCACTATTATTTTTTGTATGCTAGATTAGGATTAAACAAGAACATTAATAATATTTTATTATTTCTTTATATTCCTGCATTGGTATGCCATCCACGACATGGAACTTGAACATATTAGGTTTTTTAATACCTAATATCTTGTGTTTCCATTAAAAAAAATGGATTTACAAAGGAATTAGATTTATACACTTCCATAATAAGGAATCCCCCCCCCCTTTGAAATTTTGGTGGAACCTAGCCCTTCCCCATATTTTCTAGGGAATCTAATTATTTAGAAACTTGATCATTTTTTACAATCATGGGCTTTTCCCCCTCTTAACCTTTAAGAGAATCATGGACCTGCTGAAGGAAAATTGGATATCTTTTGCTTCATCATTCGATAAGCCTATCTCCCCTCTCTTTTCCCATATTATTTGTTAGTTGAATCTTTTCATTCTAGATACCCCTCATAAATAGGGGGTAGATAGATCAAAAGTCAAATGGTCATGCCCTCAGCTTAACTAGTTAAAACTAAATTTTGATGGGGCTATTAAAGGAAACATAGGCCTAATAGGCATAGGTGGTGTAATTGGGGATTATTTTAAGAATGTTCAAGTGGCTTACATGGGTCCCCTAGGTACCAAAATGAACCATGTTATGGAGGTACAAACAACTCTTTTGGGAATTAACCTTGTAGCTAAACTGGGGATGGAATTTATTTAAATCAAAGGTGATTCCATGAACATCATAAACTATCTAAAAGGTTAGAATCATGCATCTTGGAATATTTTAGGGATAATAAATGATGTAAACAATCTCATGTCTCATTTCAAAGGTGTATCATTGGCATACGTATACAAGGAAGGGAACAAATGTGCTGATATGATGGAAAATATCAGGGTTCATTTGAGTTATTTTAATATTTAGCATGACATTAATGCTATTATTAACATCATTCCCCTAATTGATCTACATAGAGGATAGTCCACACATAGTAATGATGACCCATTTAATGTTGAATTATAATAAGCCTAAGGAAATAGATGGCCGTTCATGTATAGAAATCATTATTAGACCTTTTATTAATATTTTTCATGATCAAATCAACTCAACATTTCACAACATTATTTTAATTGGTCCCCATTCTAACATGCATTGTGCCATAAAGGGTTTAAATAGGGAAGCTCTCATTATAAGCTTACAATAAAGCATGATGGTTGGGGATCATGACTAGTTTGAACTAGTTTCTTGTGTGAAAGCTAAGTCAATTAAGTATGTTTGGCATAAAATGGTGAAGGGGGGCTCGTCTAATTTCATGGAGTGCTTGGTTGGCGATGACATGGAACTATCAAAGGACTTTACTTGAGGTTGGAAAGACTGGGAGGTTTATATGCATGGACTAAGGATCCTCATAATTTAAGAACTAATCGAGGATATTACTAGAATGTATTGTTCTAGGATTAAAGCATAGAAGGATAAGACACAAAATGAGTTTATAAATATCTTCTTTAGTAAGTAAAAAAAGAATCCCAAGACTTTGTCCCCAAAAGGATTCACAAGGATAGAGCTATTGAGGAAGTGGTCTAATGTCTACCTAAAAATTATGTGGTATATTACTCTAGAGGGTAAGTACAATGTGATATTCTCCCATCACTTCCTTTTACGCAATCATTTTATAGGACACACCAGTAGCCTCCCATTTTTTATGCTAAATTTTTTAGAAGCTACCATGATGAACTCTAATGGAAATCCATCAGTGGACATTATTCATCAAGGTCTTATTCTCCTATTGGTTAAGAAAGGGGAGTCACTATGGTCTATAATAGCCTTAGAGGCCATTGATATTCGAAGTGAATAGGAGGAATAAAATAAGGATGAGGGTTTATTTATTGAGTCTGATGAGGAAAAGAATGGCAAGGAAAATATTGATGGGGATAAAGGTGAGTATTCCTAGGGGGACTCAAAATCCTAGGGCACTAATAGAGTCATTCCAATTTATATATCCCTAATTTCTAGTAAGGGTCATGGGACCCTGAATCCCAAGATCAATGAGGGTATTATGTACTCCATGAGCAAGTTGTTCACGAAGATATCTATGCAGAAGCTACTCTGTAATGAGATTATGGAATAATTTGACAACCTTAAAGGGATTTTGGGTCTTAGGCTAGTAGACACATAGGATGGCAAAGAATAGGTGGATATCGAGGAGCTTACCCCATAAGACAACGCTCAGGGTGGTGGGGTCAAAAATAACAGGGAGCTTGAGCAGGAGATGGAAGAAATGAAGATAACTAGCCTAAAGTAGAAGAGGAAGGGATTAGACAAATAATAGTCCATGATAATTTTTACCAGAGGTAAATCAAACATCAAAGGTGATAGTTTAGAAATGAAGAAATTGGTCATTTATTCAAAATCGAACTAGTTAGTCTCTTTTTAGTTTCATTTTATTCTCTTAGGTATTTTGGCTAAAGTTTAGTGTCTTTTTGGTGGAAGGGTGTTTCTGGTTGGGTATTTTTTTGCTTATCTAGGTTTTGATGCTTGATCACGTCTATCTTTTGGCTTATATTATATGGGAATAGGACCTTGTAACCTGGCTTTAACCAATCTAAAAAAATAAGGTAAGGAGTGAATTTACTTAATCTATCTTGGCATGTTCAGTAGTTATCTATGATATGGGGCAAAGAAAATGCATATAATTTCCATAATAATGTATCTAATTTACCAAAATTCACACACACACACACACACACACACACACACACACACACACACACACACACACACACATCCTCATGAGTGTGTCTAATTAAAATGAATATTGCATACACTTCTTGTTGTTAGCATGGATTCAAATCTAAATTAGGTATGATTCATGTATCACTCAAAGTATTATCTAGTTATAAATAGAGGATCTGTGGTTGTTTTTTTATTTAATTATTTGTAATAGTAACACTAATTACATTATAATGGAAAAAATATATCTTTTTACCCTTTAAATTTTTCATGCACTTCATTTTAAAATAGTGAATCATATAATGGATTTTTTGATGGTCCACTACTATTTTATAATAAATCAACATATTTGTTAGTGATCAATTATTTGAGATTCCCAACACACAAATACAATGTTTTTACTATGTAATTTATTCCACATTAAAAAAATGGTATGCCAAAGTGGAAAAAAACCCTAGTATTGTGTTTATGTGTAAGAATACTAGTCAAAGTGACTAGGAGGTTCATAAAATTAATTATTAACTTAGTTTTCTTACCCATACTTGGTATATAAGTTTTAATTTTGTCCATTTTATCATGGAAAATGTTTAATAATCCTTGAGGTTGTTATTATTATTGTAATCTATGGTAATAATGATGTGCATGATAATTTTAAATGTATTCATTATGCCATTTTTATTCCTCTTCAAGTTTTGATAGTGCTTCTATACATGTGGTGGATACATGTTTATTGTAAAATTTTGTAGACTCATCAAATTAGTAAATAATAAGTTATTTTCAATATAAATATGATTAATATTTTAATTCATTATCCTAATGAATATTGGCTATGGCATAAGAGAAGGTTCAAATAATTAAGCTCCTAGTTACACATATTTCACTTTAAATTATGGGTATAGAATGTAGGAAGTAGTCTTTTAGGATATTCAATTCCATTATGTCTTACATAATAATTCAAATGTGGAGAAATATATAAGTTTATCTCAATAATTCTTGATACATAAGAATTTGATATAATGATATTTAATTTTTGTTTATCTTTTATTGTTAGGATAAATTAAAACCTAGATTTATCCCCAAATCGCATACAAGAAAAACTATGAAATGAAGTTAAAAAAAACAAAAAAAAAAACATGTACATAACAAGAGACAAAAGATTTAATGTGGTTCACCCAAAATGGGCTACATCCCCCAAACTTGTTTAGTATATAGTTTCTAACAATACAAGAGAGAAACAAAATCTTATAACAAAACATGTTACACCTCTTTCCCCTTGTCCACCTTCACTTTATGTTAATTTTTATTTTTATTTTCCCACATATTAGCCATATCTCAATACATTTTAGGGTGAAAAACACCTAAATATAACCTCTACCATCAAATCTAGAAACCTATAATCAATGGCCTAGATTGATTACAAAATTACAATTTTATAAGGCAATTTTATAATCCCCCCTTGCAACCCCCCATGTGTAATAGGGATACAAATAATGAGATCCAAAATAGACTAAAATAATCATTAGAATTTTAACTTCTAATCTTGGAAGACAATCAGGGTCCGCACCTAAAAATCTCCCACTTAGAGTCTAATTGTAGAAACTCCACCACTATTGCATTCACTATACTATTTAGACCTACACAAGTTCATTAAATTAATTATCATCACTAATAGAAGATGAATAAATATTTATCTTATCTCTTGTAACTACCTTGGTCATCATATCTATAAGATTTTTACTAGTGTGTATCTTCTCCAGTTCTAGTTGCTCTTCCTCTATCACTGAATGGATGAAATGATACCACAACTAAATATGTTTTGTCCTGGATTGAAAATATAGTTTTTTTAATAGATGGATTGCACTCTAACTGTCACTATATAGTGTACGTATTTCTTGACTATGTCCCAATTCTTCCATGAACCTTTGTAACTAAATTATTTCCTTGTTTGCTTCTGTAGCAATAACATACTCAACCTCTATGGTTAAAAGTGCCACAACCTTTTGTAATCATGATACCCAACTAACTATTATACCACATTATAAATGCATACCTTGTAGTACTTATTTTACTATCCAAGTCACCTTCCATATTTGAGTCAACATATCCATGTAATGTCACATCTGATCCATCATAACTTAACACCATATCTATGGTCCCTCTTAAGTAACAAAGGATCCACATTACGGCCTTCTAATGTTCCTTTCCTAGATCACTCATGAGCCTACTCATAAATTCCATTGCATGTGTAATTTCTAGCCTTGTACACACCATTACATACATTAAACTACCAATTGCTGATGAGTATATAATTTTTCACATCAAGTTTTATTCTTCTTGTGTTTTAAGACATTGTTCCTTTGTTAATTTAAAGTGTGTAGCCAAAGGTGTCCCAACTAATTCTGCATCCTGAATATTATATATTTTCAACACTTTTTTGATGCACTCTCCCTATGATAATTATAGCTTCCTATTCTTTCTATCTCTAGTTATCCTCATACCAAGGATTTATTTAGCTAAAACTAGATCCTTCATAGAAAAGCATTCACTTAAATATTTCTTAAATACATTAATATTGTGCATGTTGGAACCAACTATAAGCATGTCATCTACTTATAAAAGTTAAATTATATAACTACCATTTTAAAATATTTTAAAATATACACAATGGTCTGAGTGACATCTAGAAAAATCATGTTCCATCATAAAACTATCAAATTTAATGTACCATTGTCTTGGAGCTTGTTGCAGGCCATATAAGCTCCTTTTCAATTTTCACACCAAATTATCTTTAACATTAACTTCATAACCTTATGGCTATTCCATGTATATTTCCTCCTTTAAATCTCAATGAAAGAAATTATTCTTTACATCTAACTATTCTAAGTGTAAATCTTCAATAGATACTAAGCTCAAAACAGTTCTAATTGAAGTCATTTTAACAACTGGAGAAAATATTTCATCAAAATCAATACTTTTCTTTTGTGTAAAACCTTTAACCACCATTATGGACTTGAATTTATTTTTACATTCATCCTCCTCCTTTATCCTATATACCCACTTATTCTACAATGTCTTCTTTCCTTTGCGAAGCTCCAACAAATCCCATGTCAAGTTTTCCATTAGAGCATCATACTTCTCATCCATAGCTTTCTACCACTTATCCTTGGCATCAATCTACACTACATCTTCATAGATTTCTATCTCACCACCATTATTAAGGAATAAATAATATAAAGAAGGAGAAAAATGATCAGGTGGTCTACTTACTCTTGAAAATCTTCTAAAAACGGTTTGAGGTACCTATTCCTATTACACATTTTGATCAAGAACCTTTGGGACATGTTTTTCTATAATGTCTTCTAATATTATATATTCCTTTTTGTATTATTCTTTCTTCTTTTCCTATAACTAGTCCTTATACATGACATTTTCATGGAACACAACATCTCCTCTTAATTATTTTCTTATCTTCCATATTCCATAATTAGAATATGAAGTCATTAGTTCCATAACCAATAAATGTGCATTTTTGAGACTTAGCTTCTAATTTATTCCTATGATCTTTTTTATTATAAGAAAACACCTCAAAACCAAAAACTTTTAGAAAAGAATAATCTAACTTCTTTCTAGTCCATTCCTTCTCTGGTATTCCACCATCCAAAGCACTCGAAGGTCCTCTATTTATTAGATAAACTACTATAGTTATAACATGTACCCAAAATTGTAAAGGCAAACTTGTATGTAATATCATGCATTTGACATGCTACATAATAGTCATGTTCATTATTTATAACACACCATTCTATTTTGGTGTTCTTGAAATTATTATTTTTCTATGAATTCCACTTAATGAGTAATAATTGTTAAAAGCGTTATTATAATACTCACCTCCATTATCTAATCTAAGACATTTTAGTTTTAAACCTATTTCATTTTTAGCTAAATCTTTCCATTTCTTGAATGTATAAAAAACATTATACTTCCTTTTTATATAATATACCCAAACCTTCCTAGTTGCATAATCAATAAAATTACATAATAATTCAAACCACCAAGTAAAGATACCTGAGCTGGTCCCCATACATATATATGCACAAGCTCTAACTTTTTATCCTTATTAATTGGTCCAACCCTAAGAAACCTCACATGTTTTTGTTTCCCATATACATAGTTCTCATAAAAGTCTAGATCTATTTATTTCAAACCTGGAAGTTTATCCTTTGCATGTAGGGTCTTCATTCCCTTTTCACTCATGTGGCCAAGTTTGTAATGCCACAAAGATATGTCTTTACCTATATTAGATACAACAAAAGATGAATTATCATTATCTATAATCAAATATAAATTTCCTAATTTATTACCTTTTGTAACCATCAAATAACCCTTTGTAACATTCCATGATTTGGCTATAAATGTGACTATACAACCCTCACTACATAAATACCCTCTAGAGATCAATTTTTTCCTCAAGCTTACAACATGCCTGACATCCTTCAGCACCCAAGTGTTTCCATTTTGTAATTTAACCTAAACACTTAATTTTCCAATAATTCTATAGTGTTCATCATCACCAAGGTAAACATTCCCATAATTACCTTTAAAATAATCTATAAAATAATGTCTATGAGGGGTAGCATGAAATTAAGCACCTGAATCTAAAACCCAAGATTCAATAATATTATCCAAATAAAGTATAAGAGAATCTTTTAATACATCACCTACTATTTTTTTATTTTCTATTACCTTCCTATTGGTCCTTACCCAATTTTTCCTTTTGAAACCAACATTCTTTATGTGCGTGTCCTAGTTTGCCACATACCCAACTTTCCATCTTGAATCTTGATTTAGATCTTGCACCCCATTTTGATTTTCCATGATTTCCTCTTCCTCTAATGTTTTTCCTTCCTCTATTCCCTATTTTTAATGCATTTCCAAATATGGATGTTTCACCTATGATTTTTTTTCATATTTCCTCACTTAGGATAACACTGACCACATCTTTAAACTTTAGTTTGACATTGTTAGACACAAAGTTGCTTACTACCATTACAAAGCTATTCCAAAATTTAGGCTAGGAATAAAGAATAATAAGATCCATAACATCATCATCAAAGACAATATTTATAGAATGTAACTGACTAGTAACCATGTTAAACTCATTTAAATGATTTGGTACTAAACCATTTTTGGACATTTTTATGTTAAACAATTTTTTCATCAAAAATATTTTATTTGAGTAAAATGGTTTTTCATATAACTTACCTAATGCACTAATAATACCTTATATTATATTTTCATGTGATAAGTTGAATGCTAAAAAATATGCAAGTCACAACTGTATGGTTCCAAGAACTTTTTGATCCAATAGTTCCCAATCTTCATCTGACATTGTTGATGGCTTCTTGGCTTTCCCTCCCAAAAATAAATATAGGTCCTTCTAGTAAAGGTAATCCTCCATATGAATCTTCCACAATCCAAATGTTTTTCTATTGAAATTTTCCACGTTAGATTTATTTTCATCTGCCATAACTCCCACTTGAGGTCAAACCCTTTTCTTCCTAGATTTATCCCCAAATCACATACAAGAGAAACTATGAAAAAAATTAATCAAACATTTAAAAATAAACAAAAACATACACATAATAGGAGACACCAAATTTAATGTGGTTTACCCAAAATGGGCTATATCCACCAAACTTGTCTAGTATATATTTTCTAACAATACAAGAGAGAAACAAAATCCTATAATAAACCTTGTTACACCTCTCTCCCCTTGTCCACCTCAACTCTATGTTAATTTTTATTTTTTTTCCCCTCATCTCAACCATATATCAATACATTTTAAGGTCAAAAACAACTAAACATAACCTCTGCCATCAGATCTAGAAACCTGTAATCAATGGCCTAGATTGACTATGAAATTACAATTTTATAATCCCCCCTTGCAATGCCCCACATCTACACTTCCACTCTATGTTAATTTTTATTTTTTTTCCCCACATATCAACCATATCTAAATAAATTTTAGGGTGAAAAACACCTAAACATAACCTCTACCATCAGATATAGAAAACTATAATCAATAGCCTAGATTGACTACAAAATTAAAATTTTATAAGGCAATTTTATAACCCCCCTTTGTAACTCCCCATATGTAGCAGGAATACAAAGAATGAGATCCAAATCCAGATAAAATAATCATTAAAATTTTAACCTATGATCTTGGAAGACAATTAGGCTCCACAACTAACATTTCTAATGTCATCATTTAAATCACACCTACCATAACTTATCTAGTTAGATTTATAACTATAGAAGATGCCTCTTGGGTACCCAAAATATTTTTTCCACATAGTCTAACAAACATCCATACCATATTATTTAATTTTATGTACCTCCATAAATTCCTCACTCAAATTAAATATGACATTTTTTATTAATACATCTAGCACAAATTTATTTTTGGCCTCTTCATTCAGGTCTCTATTTTTGTGTCATATAACTCTAGCTAGAGCAAAGAGATTTTTTTCAGATAATTTGACTTGTAGCGATGACATTCCACACTTTCTACTTCATAAAAAAAATTTGACCATATTATATCCTCATCAATATTTTTATATAATGAAATGAGTAGAGTGGCATTCATTTTTGACTTTTTAAAGCATTTTAGGGTCTTTTGATCATTTTTTTTTGAAATGATTATAATTATTTGCATAAAAATAAAATATAAATACCAACTTCAATTTTATCTCTTATAATTCATCCCACATGCTAACCTCAACCTATTTTTGGTCTTATTTTAAATTGACATCCATGGGAAAACCATTTATGTTGGAAAATTTACAAGAAAGACATTGTATGAGAGATCCTTTAGATAGGGAGCATCCTTTTCAATTAGGGTTGAATACTCTATTGATATGCACACAAAATTTATTGACATCCAATCCTTCAAATTATACTATACCTACTTCAAGTAATTTTTTAGTTTTTCCTTATATAACATATTTGCTCGAAGATGAGAACAAATGGATTAATTTGACACCAACACCCCTATATTTCTAATTTTGTTCACCATGTTGTACAAGGGATTTACCATTCACCTAATCACTTCCTTTAACCATTAGGGCACTTGATGTTTTATATAAAACCAATTTTTTAGTTGGACATGCTATTAATTTATTGGGTTATAGTAAGTGTGAGCATTCAAACCATAATTTTACCACATTTTTTCCATTAAACCAAAATTCAGGGATCCCAATATATATTCATAAATTTAATGATATTATAGCACATGAGTTATAAAATGAATGACTGTGTAACTCTTCTTTTATAACATTTGCATTTGATAACCCCATTATTTAGACAAAATTAGTTATATATTTAGACCCTATATTTATGGTGTTTTTTTCTGTTCCATCACTAAAATTCCATCTTCCATGATAGCATTATAATCCTCTAAGTCATTGTAGATGTGATCACTAAAAATAGGTGGAATTGATGATTTTGTGTGCTTTGACAATTTCCTTTCTTTGTAGTACCCTTTATTCTCAACATGTATCAAAGTTTCAAATTCATCAATTGAAAAAGGCAATTGTGATTTTCCATCCAATACCATTTTAGCATTGACAACAACAAATCCTCTTCCCATATGTCTATAGTACAATGTCCTCTTGCTTGGATACACTCTAACCTCTACAAATATGGTGCATATTGAAAATAAATTCATCTAATCATCATCTCTAAATGAAATAGACATTGATGCTATAGAATTAAAAATAAAAATGAGATATAATAAAACATATTAAATCATATGATATCATAAATAAATTAAAAAATAAACATCAATGTGAAATGAAAGTAAATATTTAAATTATATAATTTAATATAATTTTTATCTAATTCTCAAGTATTTATGTGTTATTTTAACCAATAAATATGAGGAATAAATCAAGGGGTTAAATTTTACATTTAACCCTTTAGATTTATGTAATTTAACATTACCCTTCAATAGTTAGTTCAATTAATCTTTAAACAATGAAATATGTACACTATACTAAATATATATTAATAAATAGATTTAATTATAGTCTAACAAGAATTTTTATAGTCCACTCAAAATTTCCATTTCATCTCATATGATTTTCAAAACATTTACACTTGGTTTGTATTTTACAATTAAAAATTTATAAAATGTTAGTCAACTATAAAATTTAACCATGTTATAACAAACACACCCCCATTTATTTTGAAACGGATACCCCATTTATATGGATGAATTTATCTTAGAAAATGAATTCTTATTGGTAATGTATTTGGGTAAATTTTTGGTGTTTAATATTTATTTTTAATTCAATATAGTCAATCATAATTATTGTTTCTTTAAATGAATTCTAATGTCATGTTTTAATTACCTCGGATACATATTCATATATGTAGATTAAAGTATTAATTTATATATATATTGATTCATATTATATTTATAAATAAAAATAAAATATGGAATAATTCAAATTATTTATAATAATTTTATTTAAAATATACTTTAAAAATATTTGATTTCAATTTCATTTTTGGTATGTAGAATCAAAACTTAGTTGCACTTCTTCATATCCAGTTGTAATTCATCGTATGAATTCACATTTGAATTATATTATTTCCAAGTATTGGTCTAACACCATCAATGTATCATCATCACATGTATTTTCATGGAATCATTACAAAATTTATCTATTACAGAGTTCAAAATTAATATAACACTCCATCCTTCATATTTTCATGGCATTCACATGTAGTTGCATGGACTAGCATTAGATTTAATATAATGAAGGGTTATCTTGTTTCATACATCGAATTTTTAAAAATTCATATTCAATCAAGTTCCTTTACATATTTCAAATTATATGTTCTATGACCAAGTACAATAGGATCCACATGTCAACCTCATATTATATCACATTAGTCTTACCCATATGCATACAGACTCACATTATAAAGAATTTAATGTGAATTTACATGTAATACTTAATACCATTCATCACTTCCATATTCTCACTTAATAACTTATATTTTAATATAAAAGTATATGGGTTTATGACTCATTCATAACATTTCATGTGGCCACATCCCATTTATTCAAATCCTTGAGATGTATTGACAAAAAAATTAAAAATAATGTAAAAGTATGTGGGTTTTTTACCTAATCACTAAATGCCACTTGTCATGATCTCTTAGATTCATAATATA
>JARHVA010004615.1:680000-770000 GCA_037957365.1 Torreya grandis | reverse complement strand
AGATTTATAAGAGATATAAAAATGATATGTAAATACAAAGGAAATATCATATTATAGGCAAATACAAACAAGAAGTAAGTCAAAGTAACCAATGTGGGATAAATCCACAAAAAATAAACCAAAAAAGATAAACTATCTATAAAACCTATCTAACATGAGAACCAACTCTAACACCCCCCCTCCAAAGTGAATCTAGGGGCTAAAAATAACACACACAAAAAGTGGCATATCCATAGTATGAGTCCCAGTAACAAGGCCTAATGAGGTACTCATGTACAATGTATCCATGAAATGAATAAAGGAAGAGAACCCATTGGAGTAAACTCCCCCCCCCACAAAAAAAAAAAAATGATGTAAAAAAAGGAAAGACTTCATGTGGAATCCCCCATAGGGACAACTTCCTTCACCCCAAATGAATATTTGTACTATATATCTTTCATGGATGGAAAGGATGAAAGCAACCATCTACATAGGTGGTAATATAGTCCCAAAAATAGCATGTTCTTGCCATTAATGTACCTTCTTCCTCAATGTTGTGAGAAAGATGTCCAAAAGACACATCACCTATAGGAATATCGATGCCAATTGGATAGACAATACCATGTGATAGTCTACCAAGACCTTTATGAGTGTAGCCCATAGATTCAAGTATGAAAGATCCAAATCCAAGAGTACGCTTTTTAAAGGAAAAAATTACCTAAGTAGGTGGATCTAAACTAGGATAAGTAATACGTGTAGTAGTATGAGAAATAAAAATATCCAAAATAGAATGTGCAATAATAATAGGTTCTTTGTATAAATCACCATCTAAACACATATCCTCACAAACAAAATGAGTAGGTGATGAAGGAAAAATATTTTTTCACAAAAAAAGTCATCCTTAGGAAGTCATGATGGTATGTCATCCATGATATCCAAAAATCATGGTGAAGGTGTCACATCCTCAAGAATCATGTATTCTCAATCAATGAAATGAATAGGAGTAAAAAAATATATGAGGAATAATAGGTACCATAAAAAGGCAAGTCCTCACTAATAAATAAGGAGGAATAGTGAGAGGTTAGGAGGTAAGAATGTCTCATCTGGATCACCATAAAAAAGTATGACTTGATAAAATGAAGAGGAATACCGATTCATGTCATTAGTAAAGAGTGAATCCTCACTAAGAGGAGGAGAAGGAAGTGCGAATAGTGCCTCACCCATGTCACTGTCAAGATTTAAATCTTGAAAAACATTAGTGTCATCATAAAAATATAAATCCTCACTAATAAGAGGAGAATAAAGTGGAATAGAAGGAGATGGATTAAAAGAGGGTGAAAAACACCTAGAAGACTCAATATCCTTCTTAAATAAGGATAAAATAACATCCCAAGATTCCTTTGATGATGTGGCACATGTGACATAACACTACAAACTATCTAAAACATGGAGGTGAACCAAACAAAGAGCCTCATCTTGCATGGATGCAATCCAAACAAGATCTTCCTCATCTATAAACTAGGGAATATCACCACATACCATTCTCCACATGCCTTTTAACTATAATTAAATATTCATTTTGATCTTCTAAATAATGTAGTTATAGGTGCTGAGAGGATCAAATAATTAGGAATCCATCATCAAAAAATAAGGAGAGACTCAAGAAGAATAATAACCCTCTTGAAAAAATAACCCCCCCCCCCACAATAAATCAATGTCTCTTGATAAAATTAATGAACACCCCTAAAAAAGTGTAAGCCCCGCTCCCGGACCTCCCCCCCCCCCCCCCAAATTTGGCACTTTATAATTTAGCAAAAATTATAAGATAAATGAACCCAATGTATGGAAAATAAAAAAACATACACTTTTGAACAAAACAATACTTGATTTTGAGTGACGGTTCAGAATTTATAGTTTTTACAAGTTTCCCATCATTAAAATGGGTCAAATAAGTAAATATTCCACAAAAATTAAATGCTTGAAGAAAATTAAATTATTTATACTAGATATGGAAAAAATGGACTTGAATGAAGTTTTTAGCAAAAGAAAAATAAAAACCTTCCACATAGATCAATCTTCCATGCCAATTTTTCACTTTAAATACAAGATCCACTTTTTTCTTGGTCATACATAAAATAAATCATAGAAAATCAGATTTTTAGGGTCAAATTTAGAGCCTCATACATCCTTTGATACTACTCATAATCCTTATTATGACCAATTTTTTGAAACCTCTTGAAGTCCACTTTCCATAAGTGAAATAATTTTTTGAATCAAAGACCTATTTGAGGAGAAAATTGATCTGCATTTTAAACAATTTTTTTTTCAATTTCTTCAAAAAAAAAAGTTATTGGCAAAAAAAAATCTCAAAGATCCATACAAAACACATCCACTATGCTAAGAAGAAATTTTGATAAATGAATAAACCCTTGCAGAAACAAACTCACACATGGATGGCTATAACATCTCCAACTCTGATACCATGAAATGAATTTCAATCATTCCAAGCTCAAGATCTGAAGTATTAACCAAAAAAATATCATAAGAAGATTTTTAAGAGATACAAAGATGATATACAAAGATAAAGGTATTATCATATAATATCCATAAAATAACATCTATATGTTACAAAGGAGAAGCCTTGCAGATATAGGTAAGGACAAAAAAGAATTAAGTCAAACTAACCAATGTGGGACAAATCCAAAAAAAGACAAACTAGGAAAAAGAAAAAATTCACAATCTTGATTTAATCTCCTGCATTTTATTTATTATTACATTTATTAATTTTTTGTTTTAAACCTCACTTTAAATTTTAAAAAGGAATGTCATATATAATTTTGTATGTTTATAGGAATACAAAATTTTGACACATTTTTTTTAATTTGATGTTAGCAAGCCTCCAATTTGACAACCACTTATTACTATAGTCAATGATATAAATGCAAATTTACAACTTATTAGTTTCAAAAACTAGATAGATGAATATAGTTATTTCTCTCTAATATTTATGATCTACCATATCATATGCATGTCCAACAACATATTAATTATTAATTTATGTCCTAACATCCTTAGTCAAAAACTAATTATGGAAAAAATGAATTTATTTTACTTTTATTTAATTTAGGTTTAAGTAAAATTTATACAATTTAAATTTTAAGACAAAAATGTATGACGAACAATTTTAATATATTATCCATGGTTTATAGTAACCTAAAATTGCTTCAAAATCTATGATGGACCATATTTTTTTATTATTGGTAAATATGGGTTTTAAAGATGGACCCTACCCTTTATATGGAACATATAAACATGGTCATATAAATTAGATATAACATTAATTCCTACTACAATGACCCAAAAACAACATAGAAATTTAAAAAAGCACAAAAAAAACACAAAGACAAGAAAAAATAACAAGAGTGCCTTAGCACCCACGACCTTTCCACCCATCGAACCTTCAAGCCAATTCTCCATCATTTTATTGATTGTTGTATCCATATTCTAAAAAATCTGAGGATCAAAGTACTCTCCACATCTAGGATCATGTTGCTATAGGAAATAGTTAATTATACATGGATTATCTCTTTCTAAGTCACTCACAACTCAAGATCACATGTTTTTAATCTATAAAATTATTTTAAATCCAAAAAAAAAAACTATTCATACTGTAGTTACACGAAATAAAAATTTAAAGGGTAATTAATTTTAAATTAAACTCTTAAAAATATCTAATGGTAAACATAACATTTGAAAACTTTGTAAGGGTTGAAAATTCGGACTATGTCCAGAACATGAGTCATTGTAATTATAAATTTAAATCCAAACTAAAAGGTTAAATTAGGGTCTTTGAGAATCATAATGGAACATATCATTGTAGTGACTACCCAAATAGGAGTTAATCACCCCATTAATGTATTGATTGTAGACATGTTATGTTGGAGAGTCGATGTATTCATTACAAAACCCTAAAATTGTTATTTCATTCATAATATATGTCTATGATTATATAAATGGAATTTTAAGGAGGTGGCCATAGTTATATAATAGGTAATGTTATCATAAGATGTTCAATTCCATCCTTCCATTCTTGGTTTTTATTAAGGTCATTTTTGGAACCATTTTTGTTTAAATAATATATTTAAGATTAAAAATATATGGCCTATCCTAAGTGGTCTCTCTTATGTAATTTTTCATGAGAGAAGTGAAATTAAATTTATCCCATTATTTATATCAACCGCCTTATAATTAAGAATAATAAATCAAAATAATTGAGTGTCATGAAAAATAGAGATGACTTAAAAAAATTTATCAATCAATATGTGGAAATAAATTTCATCTCTTAGCTGACAATCATGGGAATTATGTGGCATCATACATGGAATTTAATTGATTATTGTAGAAAATTTGGAATTCAAAGAAAAATTAAATCTTATGAAATTTTTCTATATTGAAGACCATTTTTGCTTATTGTTTGAGAACTTATGGGGGTACATTAAATTCAAATATGGGCATATTTTACATCTTCATTATGGAATATTTGTTGTGTATGGTCACTAATTTATATGGAAATATAGCCTCATATTTTAATTATCTAATAAGATGCCATCATGTTACATTAAGGGTAAAAATTTAAGTATAAATACTGAAAAATCAAGCACAAGCATGCAACAACAACATGATTGATTCTTACTAAATATGAAGTTCAGAGATACCAATAAAACATTTCAGCCATACTTATGATCCTTTGACAATTTAGGAATAATGGAGATAATTTTCAAACGGCATACACTAAAGTTGCATGGATGCCTATAAATAGAAATAAAAAACATAGATTTTAAGAATTGCATTTCATTATATTGCATCTCATTCATTATTTATGACATTCATTATCTACGACATTAAAAAATATAATATTATTTATAATTACATAATGATAATTTTAAAAACATTGTATAAACACTATTTTGTATAATTACATATTGAGCATAAAATATATATACACAAAAATTTTAATATGTAAATATACATAATAATATTTGTATAAATTTTAAATTTTATTAATATGTGAATATACATAAGTAATTTTATATAATTTTGGTGTGGACATACATTTATTGGTATTTATTATTTGAATTAGTTTGAAACCACTTTAAATATTTACTGTAAGTCTAATATTGTATATTAATTTAATTTATCTATCTACAAAACTTCATTGATGTCTGATTTCATGTTGTAGTGGGTATGTATGGCACCCTATTTCATCAGCATGAGCTTAAAAATATTTCAGTGAAGGCTCATGAAATCCCATATTTAAAATTATACTCGTTACATGAAACTCATCGATGAGGATAGGGATAACTATAATATTTTTTAAACTACATTGGATCATATTGAATTTCATGATTATTTATTATAAAAAATTTAACAAAAAAAGGTATTACTAAGAAAAGATTCTCATTACTAGCTTGCATTATCTTCTATGCTAAAAAAAGGTGTGTAAAATGACTAAAAAGGAGATTGAAATGAGTGGCATGATGGAGATGGTGGAGGCCTAATGGTGCCACACCTCTAGGTTATTCATATTGTCATATGAAGAACCATTGCATGTATAGTGTAAATATAAATTATAGTGTAGTAAGTTCTACATATTGATATATTTAAATTATAATTTGATATCTTCAAACTTCCATGCATGTATGCTTAATATTATTCACCTTATTTTGATTTTTGGATTTCAATGGAATTGTTATGTTAGAGGGTGTTCTTACCAAACTAGAAAATTATAAGTGTAGAGGTAGTTAAGAAGTATAATAATTATAATTTGTATACAGTATGTCTTTCTAAAATAGTCTACAATTTTTTGCTTGAGCAAGTCACAGACATACAATTAAATTACTTGTTTGAATTTTATAATAGCAATGTCATAATTTAATTGTCAAATTAAAAAAAATGGGTAAGCTTTAGGTAAAATATACCATAGAAAATAAGGAATGCACATATTGTAGATTATAATTAAGATTATAGTATAAACATACATGTGAATGTGTAGACACCTAAAAACTACACAATGATAGTTTTTTATGTCATCTCAACTTATGGACCCTTAATCGACTCTTCGTAGACCACCTAAGCACTCATCTATATTCTAATTATATTAATACCTTTCTAAAAAACATCATTTAACTTATGACCATTCTACCCATTCATTTGTGGCCCCTCAAATCGCTATTTAGGCTAACCATCACTGATCACCCTAACTGTCGATAGTTCGTATCACCCAAACATGCCTTAAATTTTTAAAGCATTTCTAGCTTTGTTCAAGACTAGTATCCTCTAGAATGGAAGTTTGTTTTAACACTAGATTTTTAAGACTAACAAAAATGGACAACTTCATCTCCTCCCAAATTCACAACTTTCCCTCAAGCCTCCCTCTCCTTATCAACTTTGTGTTATAAATACATGGCTCTTAGAGGAGTTGGGGATCTAGAAATTTTCATCCAAACTCTCTTGTGTTCTTTGTGTAATGTTATCCAAAACCAAGAAGCTCTGTTAATGTGAATTTTCAAAGGTAGGAGTATTATTATGCTACTTAACTCCTTTCATGTTTCAAATATTATCCACTAGACATCATACAGGTATCTCTCCTTTATTTTTGGTGTTTTCACTCTTTATTAGAATTTATTATTTTGATCTATTCACCTGCACACTAGTAAATACCCTCAGAACCCCTATCTCACCCTATGTTAATCAACCACATCCCCTTACTTCCTTCTCAACCTTTTATCCATTCTCCTATAGGCAACCATCACTAGTTATTTCAATCATCATCAATCCATCAACTGTTGTCAGTTACCTAGCTGTTGTCAGTCATACCTAACCATTACTAATCACCCTGACCACTAATGGTTACTATTAGAGAAAATAACAAATTGTTATTTCCTGCCTATTTCACCCAATCAAATCACTTATTTTTTTCCTAATATACTTGCAAACCCTACCTAGACCATCTAGACCTAGCCTTGATACACTAACCCACTATGCCATATCTTCTATCAAATAGGAATATTATTTACTTTCTTGCATTTTTAATTTCTTATCATTTGAATGGAAGTATATGTATTATATCATTTTCAATGGAATTGTCTTAAAAGTGGATTGATATCCTCCTAGAAAGCCTTTTGCTTCTTTAATCTAACATACGCTAGGCAATCCACTTAACCTACCATTTAACAACACTCTCTTCTAGTCGGGTTGTGATTTGTAGGTAATCCTCCCTAGATACAGAGGAGTTATCACATTTATTTGGATCAATGTGTGAATTATACCAAGTATTCATCCACACACCTTAACACTCACTTTATTTTATCTAATTTCAAAACTAATAAATAAAGGAAATAAATTGAAACATTTTGGCATGCTTGGTGGGACCCTAGTTCCCTTTCTCCCTTAATTATTTACTCATCGAATGAAATCATTTATTTTTAGGATTAAAAATCAACCATTTGCATTCATTGATTTCTTGATAATTTTAGTTCATTTAGTAACTTAGGAGGTAAAATAATCTTATCATAGCATTCACACTTTTTATCACACATAAAATCAAACCAAAAAATAATTTACAGATCAAAATAATAGTTGAGACGAGGACTGACCAGGATTTCATCACCTGGAAGCAACCTTACCACCTCTCAACTATCCCAATTAGATTTAAACACCAAGGGGAGAACCAACTCAGGTCTCTAATTAAGTATAAACTCTAGACTCAGTATATCTTGGCTAAGCACCTGACACCCTTATCACTATAGGATTCTGAAGTGAGGGGTTAGGCCCCAATAACAAGCCACGTACTGAGGTTAAACATATATATTCCTTCTGACTAGCTAAACAACCTAAAACTATTCATACACTTCCTCTTTAGTACCTATTTTTAAAACCAACATCCCTTATCACACTCTTTAATTCATAAGCCAAAAGCAATTTAAAAGTAATCCTAAGGTTAAAATGTACTTCTCAATATATGTATTGATTGCTTTGAAATTATTTTGGGTTTTATCTCTATTTGAGGTGTGAGTGTCATAATAACATTTCCTATTTTATCATATGGTTTTAACTTGAGAACAAGTTAGAAATCAAAACAACTAACCACCACCTTCTTCATATATGGATTATACCTCAGATGTTGATAAATCTTTGCATGTTTCACCCCACCATTCTCCTCCACAACCTTCTCCTTCTAGAATCCCAACCATATCCAAAGGAGATATTGACTTTACTACCTTTTTTGATAATAATCTAGTTGCTTTACAACATTACCTCAACACCTTGCCTCACCGTACCCCCTGTTTTGGTTCCTTCCTTTGATTTTTCTCTTAGCATGTCATCCCACCTTATGGTAGGTAAAACTTCAACCCAACCATTGACTCAAGCCTTTTCTAACACCTCATCCACCCAAACTTAAACCAACCATCCACCTGTAAAAAAAACCCCCTGTCACACCTCATGGGGGTTCAACCTTACCATTAGTCACCTACACCCCATCTACTATGTCATTATCTTCTACTCCATCTTCTATCTTCCCTTCAGTTACAACCAATCACTTGATCATGGTCCCACTTCAAAACCTAGTGCTCTCCATACCTCAAAACATTCCCCAAATCAACACTAGGGTAACTACCCAACCTCAACCTTCCCAACTTCCTCCTACCTTAACAATATCAACCACATCTTTTCCTCAACAAGTTCCTATGATAACTTATCAGTATGTCATTAACCCATAAGGGTATTTTCCATCAACCACCCAACCTTTTATACCAATTAATT
Organism: Torreya grandis; assembly: GCA_037957365.1. Taxonomy (NCBI): domain Eukaryota; kingdom Viridiplantae; phylum Streptophyta; class Pinopsida; order Cupressales; family Taxaceae; genus Torreya; species Torreya grandis. Next base: position 761,198 of record JARHVA010004615.1, on the reverse strand, counting down.
CTTATATGCCACCATCTCAACCTCTTGGCACCACTTATCAATATGTGGCTTCTTTGGTACCACCTGCTGCCTATTCATACATTATCACAAGCTAACCCCAACAAAATGTATCTCTTAATTATGTGGACTCTCAATCCCAACCCGATATAATCAAAATGCTCATGGATAAAATGACTAGTTTAGAGTAATCTATTTCCACCTCAACTAATATTTTGTCTTACAACCAAATTTGTAATGAGCCTATCCACCCATCCATGCCCATTCATGCTTTTCCTTCTCAATGGGAATTTCCCAAAATTTCTAAATTCCAAGGTAAAGAGTATCCTCAACATCACTTGAGATATTTTTTTCATACTTGATACTTGATTGGTTATGATGATGCTCTCATCCTTAGGATCTTTCCCATGTCATTATCTAGGGCCACCCTTGAATGGTATAGTGTCTTTCCCATTCATTTGATCTTTTCTATCTCTCAATTGGCACAAACCTTTTTAGACCACTTTTTAGTAAACATATCTAAACAATTTTCCATTACCAGCCTATACTCCATCAAACAATTTAAAGATGAATCCATTATTGATTTCATTAACAAATGGAGGGGTCTCATTAATCAACTCACTTTCCCATTACCCCAAACCTAAATGAATTGAATTATTCTCTTAGGGGCATGCTAAACACATTGCTCCAACTCTTCAAGTCTAAACCTTTAGGACCTTTGATGAAGCATTCACTGTGACCCACAAATTGGAAAAATATGCTATCAATGAAGGGAAGTTGAAGCTTCAAAATAAAAATTCTAGTTTCAAATCCATTGAGTCATCCTCCACCAAAACCACAAACCCAACCAATTCTAACAAAAAACATTAGCACATTTAGTTGTTCTAAAAACTTCTCTTCCTCCAACCATCAACCAAACACCTTGAAGTAACAATACTTCTAATCACCAATACTATACCCAAAATTGGGCTTCTTCAAAACCATTTACCTTGATTTTAGAGTCTTATGCATTTGTATTGGAAAAACTACTTAAAACCAATATAACCTAACTTATACCCATCAAGCACCCTCAACAATTTGATACTTCTTACCCCCTTTCAAGGTGGTAAAATGAGAATGATCATTGTGATTATCATCAAGTTGTTGGACATGATATCGATAGATGGAATACCTTTAAGAACATTGTCTAGGACCTAATTGATAAATGGGAGTTTTTGTTTGATAACCCAAATGCTCCTTCCAACCAATCTTTTGACATTTTTCAAAAACCATTCCCAAATCATCCACCTTTAACCCAAAACCATAAAATTCATCCCAAATCCTCCAACCCACATGAGGCACATGTAATTAATGTCATCACTAATGCACCCACCATTGAATAAATCATCACCTCTATCACCCAAATAGAGGAAAACAACCCACCACCTATTTATTCAGATATCTAGGAAGTAGCTACCCCATCCACTTCCTTGGATGAAACTATAATTCTATTTGCCTCTCTTATGGTGGAAATACCCAAGGAGATAACCACTCCTCTAGACCAAACAAAACCACCTACTTCTTTGTACAACCAAACCAAGGAAGAAGCTATACCAACCCTTATTCTTGAAACCATTAACCTTACCACACCAATTAAATAATTATCTATACCTCCCTTGGAAACCATTTCCCAAGAGACAATACCCCTACCTACCCAATCATTACCTTTGGAACCTTCCACTAAGGATAACAACACTAAAACTGCTTCTTCTTCTTCCCTAAAGGGCTTTCACTTTGAAACTAGTGATCAAGGGTAAGACCTATTTATAAACCCTTTTCTTAGTTAGTTCAAAGTCTAGAATTTACCTCTCAACCTAACCTTGATAAAGCCACCTTTTGGCATTGACTTGGACTCCCATATCAAAATAAAACTGAACCCTCTACTTCACTTGAGTCTACCATCATGTCTGTTATTATGACTCCATCAAATACCCCTCCTAAAGTCATCATGGAACCATATAAATTACCCCCACCTAAAATCATCAAGTCACCCTATGCCTCTATTATCAATCCAATCAAAAATTTAGGGGTCATTCTCATGCCTAATCCTACTCACCCTCCTTTAAGATTAGACTTAACCACATCAACCCAACTACAAACAAATCTAATTCAATCTATTAAGAAAGTATGATTGCCCAAACCACAACCTTGAGGAACATCCATACCAACTCCTTCACCTCTACCTTCTATTTTAGGACCACATCCCTCCACCATTCTCCTTACTTATGCTTCCTCCGAAAAACCATCTCCCCTTTCTCCATCTATAAAAAGATGATCTCCTAGTATATCAACATTCCTTACCAACATTTTTCCATCCAATTTACCATATGTTAAACCCTCATCATCTAGAATCCCAATAACTAAGCCAATTCTTTCTAAACCACCAACCAAACTCCATACTTCTTGTCAAAAATTCTTTGCCTAATAGGGTACCTACACCAAAAATCTAAACTCCACCACCTCCAAAATCTATATAAAAATCTTATACAACTATTTTACAAAGGCTCCTAAAATATTCTTCCATTATCCTACCACCAATCAAGCCTTTTGACCCCACTCACTAAAAGCCAACTTGGTTCAATGACAATCTGATTTGCCTTTACCATAAGACCCCTGGGCGTGATATGAAGAATTTTAAATCTCTCCAAAATATTTTTCATGGCCTTTTGAAGGAGGATGATATATTAAATGAACCTTATTTAATCCCCTTACCTCTTTTACCACCTATCCAATTTACCTACCAATCATCTACTTCTCTACTCCTACCAAGGAGTGAAATAGAGAAACCAAAGCAAGTAACTAGTCCCCTTATCTATACTATTAATATGGTGACTCAGTCTTGAGCCCAACACAAGGATAAGGTTAAAGTATTCCAATAGAGTGAAAATTTCAAAGCCAAGGCCACCATTCCATGGTGTTACCCTTCAACTCCCCAACCAACCAACCAAACCCAAAAAACTATACCTTAACCTCTACTCTCATAACATTCCAAACCTAAAATCTCCATTTTGGGATACCCTTCATCTTTCAATTCATATTCATTAATCTAATTCCTAGTGATAAAATAACTTCACCAAATGCCAGTCAAAATGATTCTTTATGACTTAGTTAGCACCTCACCTCAACATCATCAAGATTTAATTGAAGTGTTGCATTCTATAGAGGTTAAACTAGATGATCCCCAACCTCTGGCATCTTTGATTAGAGCTATCCAACACGTTTCCAAAGTCACATTTCAAGAGTCTAAAATCTCACCATATCCTAGTGAAGAACTTGATCCCCCTCTTTTTTATCACAACATCCATTAATCATATGCATGTAAAGAGGGTTATGATTGATGGGGGAGAAAGTATCAATATCATATCCTCCCATGCCTATGATCAACTCTAACTACCTAAAATATCATGTCAAAAAGCTCAGTAGTTTTTTGATCATTCAATAATACCTTGGCCACTACTTTTGGAACAATTATTATCCACATTTGTTTGGGGCATCAAACTATTCTAAAACTATTCTATGTCATAGAGGGTGAATTTTAATATAATGTGTAACTAGATCATCCTTAGATCTACACCATGGGATGCATCCCTTCTACCCTTCACTGATGCATCAAATTTGAACATGAGGGACAAGTCATTACAGTCAAATCTGATCCAAATCACTTTACTTATTGAAATATGACATATGGCCTAATGATGTTCTTAATCCACCTTCATCCTCTTCATAGCCAACCTTTAGCCAAACTACCACATCAAACCAACCCACCAACACTTATATCTTCAATAATGGTGAAGCATCCACTAGTTCAACCATTCTTTCATCACCAATCCTAGTCAAGCACCCCTTACAATCCACATTTCAATCTCTCACATTGGGGGAATATCAACTTTTAGATTTGGATGCTTTCCCTTCTCCATACAAATTTGGGAACCTTAAAAATGATCCATCTTATGATCCCAATATTTTTACCCTTGTCCCCTTTGGTCTTCCCAACAATAGAACATATTTTGTCTATGGGGGACTTGATAAACCACTTCTTGCTCCTACCACCATGCCTTGTATCTAGCCATTCACTTCCAAATTTTATTATCTTAGCAACCTGACCTTTGCCCAAACATACCTTCATCAATGGACATGAAAAGGGTTTGGTTTTGGACTCTATAAACAATGACCCCATGAAGTTTCTATTGTCAAAATCCAAAAGCCTCATGAGTTTCTCAGCTTAGGATATGTTCCCTTGAAAAATCCCACATCACCAACATCAATCCCACCTCTCCCATTTGGAGAACCACCAACCTCACCCATCCCACCTCTCCCATTTGGAGAACCTCCAACCTCACCTCTCCCATTTGAGGAACTTATACCCTTATCAACCTTACATTTATAGTTTAAAGAACCTCTACCCTCACCAACTCCATTTGAAGACATTGACATCATCCCACCTAACTTTTTTATCAACACTATCAGTTTGGGTTCCCTGACTTATCAATAGGAAGGCCAAACCAAAACCATTCCTCTCATTCAATTTAAGATGATTACACATGACTCACCCAATATTCAAACTACCCAACATCAAGATGAAAATTCTATTCTTACCTATCTAAGTATGGGGGAATCTTCTCTTCAAAAATCCCTCCCTCCTAAAATCCAAAAAATGCTAAATGAATCAACCACAGAAGCTAATTTTGGAACTAAGGAGAACCCTCATATTTTCAATATTGGCCAATCCTTAACACTTGAGGAACAACGAGACTTTCAATCTTTTCTTCACAACCATAGCATAACTTTTGCTTGGTCTTATTAGGATATGCCTAATATTGACCCTTCCATTGTTCTTCATAACATTGTTACCAGTCCTGAAGTTAAGCCCATTTAGTAAAAACTTCATCATATACACCTTCACAAAGCTATTTTTGTTAAGGAATAACTTCAATGCCTTATATTTGTTAATTTCATCTAACCCATTAACTATCCACAATGGGTCTCCAGCATTTTTATTATTACCAAACCCACTAAGGGACTCTAATTTTGCGTGTATTTTTGTGATCTTAACCTTGCATGCCCCAAAGATGACTTTCCCCTACCTAATATAAACCAAATTATTGATCTTACTATTGGCCATAAAATTTTATCCCTTATGGATGGGTTTTTAGGATACAAATAAATCATGATCACCCCTCAAGGTCAACATAAAACATCCTTTATCACCCCATGGGGAAATTTCTACTATTGTGTCATGCCATTTGGCCTAAAAAATGTGGGAGCCACTTATCAGTAGGCCATGACTTACATTTTTCATGACCTCATCCACAAAATAGTTGAAGACTATGTTGATGATCTTCTTTGTAAATCCAAATGCCACCAAGATCATCTCACTATTCTCAATATCATATTTAAAAGACTTATCTATTATCATGTTAGGCTTAACCCAAAGAAATGTATCTTCAGGGTCTTATCAAGAAAACTTCTAGGGTTTATTATTTCCCTTTGTGGAATAAAAATAGATCCCATAAAAGTTTGAGCCATTCTAGAAATGCCTCCCCCTACTAAACTAAAACAACTTCATAGCTTGAAAGGTAAACTTCAATCAATCTACCACTTTATTTCCTAGCTATCTGATCACTATCAACATTTTCACCACCTCCTAAACAAAGATACCTCCTTTAAATGGACTAATGAATGTTAACAATATTTTTATGTAATCAAGGAATATCTTCTCTCTCCACTATAATTATTCCTCAAAAAGAGGATAAACCTTTTAATCTATATATCTACCATTGATCATTCCTTAGGGGTCATGCTCACTCATCATGATGACAAAAATAAGTAACAAGCCATTTATTACATCAGTCATACCCTCATTGACTATGAAACTCGATACACCATCCAAAAAAACTTAGCCTTGCCTTAGTTTTTATCACCTCTAAACTTTATCACTATCTTCTCAACCACAAAACTTATGTCATCACTAATACTGACCCCCTTAAATACATGCACTCCAAGCCATATCACAATGAACATATGGCTAAGTGGTTCATGTTATTAGCTGAGTTTGATCTTGAGTTTCTTTTGCAAAATTCCATTAAGTGATAGATGATTATAGACCAACTGGATGAAGCTCCTTTCCTTGATAATTAGACTCCCCATCTTACCTTTCTAGATGAATCTATAACTAACCTTTCTTTAAAATAACCCACCTACCAAATGAATATGTATTTTGATGGCTTTAAATTTCAAAATGGTGGGGGTGTCACCATAGTTATCATTACCCTTAATAGCTACCCTCTTCCTATTTCTTTTAAACTTGATTTCAAATATACCAATAATATAGTTGAATATGAGGCCTTGGTCATAAGTCTCCAAACCACTATAGCTTTGAAAATAAAAACCATTAACATCTTTGGAGACTCTCAACTTATCATTAACCAAGTCACATGAGCTTATCAATGTAAAAATGACATTCTTATAAAATATAAACAACTTATTGGCAAACTATTAACATCATTTGACCATTATATCATCCAATCAATCCCTCATTCTATAAACAAATATGTAGACATAATGGCTTCCCTTGCATCCAAATTTCCATCTCAACCTATTGAATCTAAACTATTTGTCACCATCCACTAGTTCATCACACCATCCTACCTCAGTCCTGATCTACCTACCATTTACTAGATAGAAACATCATCCTTCGACACTTGGTATGATCAAATCTTTGATTATCTTAACATTTGTATCCTCCCTTCAGATCTTTCTATAAGTGATCATAGATATTTCATTTAAAGCACCTCTCTTTCTTAATATTAGGATGTATTATTTATAAACAAGGATTTGATGGTCTCTTCCTTCATTACCTTCATATCAACGAGGCTTCTTACACCATCAAAGAAGAACATGATGGAATTTGTGGGGGCACTTTTGTGGTCTAGTTGTTGCTAAACATATCCTTCACCTAGGTCACTATTGGCCCATGCTCAATCAGGATTGTTGTACCTATGTCAAACAATACATTAAATATCAACAACATGCTAACCTTCATCATGTACCTTCTCATGGTCTTCAAGTATCAACTAACTATTAGCATTTTTCATAGTGGGGTCTTGATATTATTAGAGAAATCAATCTACATTCCTCATAATGATATCAATATATCATCACTGCTATGGAATATTTCACCAAATGGGTAGAATCCATCCCCCTAATCTCAATCAAAGCTAAAAAAATCATTGATTTTATCAACCGCCACATCATTTGTCACTTCAATGTTCCTGACAAACTTATCACTAACAATGGTAAATATTTTAAAAACAAAAAAATTGATGAACTTTCTGATGCTTTTGGTATCAACCTAATCTTCTCCTCACCTTATCATCCACAAGCCAATGGATAAGCTAAGGATTCTAATAAAACCCTCATCAAAATACTCACTAAAGTAGTTAGTGTTTTAGGCAAGTATTGGCACCTCCATATCCCATTTACTTTATGGGCTTACCACACTATTATCTGAAATGCTATGGGTGTTACACCTTTTTCTCTTGTCTTTGGAGCTGATGTGGTCTTACCTCTTGAAGTCCTAATTTCATCTCTATGCATATCCTTACATGAGATTCTCTCTAACAATAACTATCACCAAGAATGTTTAGCATGCTTATAACTTCTTTATGAACATCATCTTATTTCCTTTAATCACCTTCATGTTTATCAAGAGTGTATCAAATGATCTTATGACAAACATCTAAAAATATGAGAATTCAACATCAGAGACCTTGTCCTCAAGAAAAACAAACATGTCACTAACATGAAAAAGACCAAGAAGGGCAAGTTTGCTTTTAATTGGTTAGGACCTTACATTGTAACCCATAAGTATGGATCATGTGATTATTTCTTATCCTCTCTCAAGGGTAGGCTAGAACCTAAACCCATCAATACCTCACATTTACATCTCTTTAATTGTTAAAACAAGGTTAAAACCCAATTTAATGTCTCACTTAAGCCCATCTCTTGTTTTATTAACCTTTTTTATCTCTTTTGAGATCAATTGATTGTATAGAACCATGAGATTTATTCATCATAGTAATAACCTAATCTTAAAAATGGGTACCCTGGCTCTACCCATACCATGGTTCTCATGAATACTTTTCATCTTTTAATATATAGAATCTCATGGTCAATTATTTCTTAAAACCCCTTCCTCTAACAAACCTTCCATGTCTAGATCCTACTTCTACATGGGTAGACATTTCAAACTTGAATAGACTTCTCCATGCCTAATTTTAGTTTAAAATATATCCATACCTCAAAAATAAATAGTAGACTATTCCCTTGAAGGATAATTGCCACATCAAATCAAAAGTTACTTAGAGTAAACTATTCCCTTGAAGGATAACTAAGACATTCCATAGAATGTTGTTATTATGTGTTTGATAGGTTTTTGTTCACTAAGACATTCCAACTATGGATTCATATTGTTTGATTCTCATTAATAGATCAATATGACCCCTTTCTTATCAAAAATGTGGATGTGAACATTTACTCTACCTTTACCAACCCAACATCCATTAATCAAACATTGTATTTCTTAACATTATTTTAACATACACATTCACACCATCACATAATAATTGCTCATCAAAAAGATCAAAATTACTATCATACAAATAAATAATATCATCAATGACCAAACAATCATACCCATCATCAAACACATAATAAATCTATAATGCATAACATTACATCAAAATAAAAGCATAATAAATCCACAAATCCATAATGTATAACTATACCATAATTATCATCTACAACATCTAAAATCATCATCACTCATATTCAAGACATCATCGAGAAATCAAAATCCATCTCATCAAAATATAAAGCCATAAAACATCTCAATCCATTAGCATCATATATACATATAAACAATAAAAACATGTCTATACATGAAACACATATCGCTCATAAATACATATCACATATTTGGCATGCAAGTCGATATCAAAATCATAAACAAAATCCTAGATTATGTATATCATGATCCTAGGGCACCACTACCACTTGACCCTCTTACACCTATACCAATCCCAAGAGGAGTCCCTATCAGCTGACTTGATACCATCACCTACTAACCTGGTGCAACAAGTGTTGCTCCACCAACCAAACTTACCTAGTACTCACCCCATCTCGACTCATTAAGACACTGTTTTAGCACAATTCCATCATAATATCATAACTCCTATATGGCTACTAGATGTCTAGCTTGTGTAACAAAACTAGGTATTACTATCATTACTTTACCCATCTAACATAGAGAGTCTCTCTCCTAAGTCACCACACCAAGTGAGACCTTGGCTTAGTCCTACTCACTAGTCAATGTAATAACTTACACCTATAACATGGTCACCTAACCCTATAATGTGGTAACCTATGCCTAGGCCTAATCTCTCAACATTGTTACCCTTCCCAATTGACCCTATAAAGTGTCAATCTAGCCCTTTAATGTGGCTATCTGAGCTTTTGTTGTCATCAATACCACTACTACCTATGGATCCCCTTGAGTTGGTCCCCCTATTGGGTTAACATGCATAGGCCCTTGACCTCCATATCCCCCAAAAAAATTTACTACCACATATCTACAATAAAACTATGATAGATAATCTATGGTAATGTTGGAATCATCTCTCACCCTATCTAAAAGATCCTCATAATCTAATACCTCCCCTTATGGTTGTGGCTCTAGCAACAAAAATTTGGCATCCTCTCTCTAATAGTGGGGAAAATCTAGTGGAATACCCTACTAGAGGATAAACTAATGCCAAACTCTTTCCATAGGTATAAGATCCATATCATGATCCCATCTAATATAAACCCATCTCCAACTCTATAGTGCATAGGTATGCCTTAGGTAGCCATCCCATATAGGCCAAGTCTTGTAAGGTCTCCATAGTTTATCAACTAGACATAAACTCTCTAGAGCACCCTGAAACCACTCTAAATCTCTCAAGCCACCACTATCTCCTATAATCATGCCTCCTCTCCTACATCTCAAAAACCCAACCCTATAGTCTATCAGTAGATATCCATTGATAGGCAGACCCAACTATCTCAATACATGAATGTGCTCATATGCCCAATAGTGTAAAACAAAATGCTAATGACATAACATCTATAAACTCTAAAGGCCCATATCTCCCTATAAACCTAGAACAATAACACCTATTCCCATCCAAATACTATCTCCCCAAATATCAACTCTACTAGTACACCTATAAATGCATAGGGGAACATCCCTCCTACTGATAGAGGTAGAGAAAAAAATGTCACCATTAACTACATCATCATCAAGAGATGTCTATCATTTAGATCCATCTCATATAATGGCCTGATACTAAAGCCACCTATGTGGAACTATTCATGAGCTCTATTTAATTCATACAACCAACCCATCAGGTAATCTATCTCATCACTCTTTGTATGATAAATAAGATCTCCATGTATTGGTAGCTAGGTAATCTTGTGGACATCCTCTAGAAGAATGCTCATCTCTTTAGTTGATAACTATAAATTATTAGTCATCAAGTCCCATCTCTTAGTGAGGGTGACTATCATCCCAACATCTTGAGGAAGATGTTGATAATGTTTCACCCCTCTAAAATCTATGGCCTCTATGTGGTGTCAGTCCTCTGTCAATATGGAATCCTTTACCTTTGTAAAAATATTATGAACATGATCTCATAATTAGATCTAGACCCTTGCCTACAACAATAAGTTATGTCATAAACCACCTATCTTAATTATTACTTATTACTTCTTACCCATTTCTACCTGAACTTAACCCTACACTAACTCAACTTCAATCCAATTCCTACCCTAAACTAGTTCCTACCCCAACCCAACTCCTATCCCAACCTAACTCCTATCCCCTCACATCCCCTAGCCCATCCCAACTCTACCCCTTTAAAATTAAACTCTACCCCTTTCAATCCCAACCTAACTCCTATCCTCCATCTCCCCAACTAAACTTCAACCTAAATCCTCATTACACTTCAAACCTAACTCTCCCATCCCCATCCCAACTCTTCCATTCCCATTACACTCAATTGTCGATGGTTTCCCCAACCATCGATGGTCACCTTAAGGTTTTTTACCCTCTAGGATTGATCATCACCAGTTGAGGACAACCATCGATGGTCATTGTTGATGACCATCGATGGTATGCCTCAAAACCTTGACCTCCTTATAAAAACTTAAACCCCCTATAACAACTCAATTCCACTTTTTACACCCTTACCCATGTTTATATACATCTGTATAACAAACACCCCCGCCTATAATTTTTCATAAACACCACATCAATAATAACTAAAATCCTCACCCCATAATTACAAAATCCCCTAATTCCAAATAATTTCACCTTTTCCCTTCCATTTTTACCTTTTAGATTTACCTATTATAATTTACTATCAAATTTAACACACCCCCTATCTCATTTTATGATCAATTAAATCATCTTAGTCTATGCCCAACCACTTTCCCACATGCATCCCCTACATCCATCTTAGCTCCACTTGATCTCATGCTCGCCAATCTCATCTTGACACCTCACACCACTTTCCAAGACTCAAACATCCTATTTATATGCTACTACTTACACAAATAAATCACCAATCACCAAGTTTCAAATGAGGATAAATGTTTTTCATTTTTCCTTTTTACTCTAATTTTAAGGATTTTTTCCTAACCATCAATGGTTGACCCTAACCATCAACAATTGATACCCCAAGTTCATTGATCCTAACCTTTGATAGTTACTTAACCATCACTAGTTGGACATAACCATCACTAGTTTGGGGTCACTTTCATTTCATCCCTATTTTATCTTCTTTTTAACCTACCTTACAACCTAGCAACACCTCCACTTGGGGCAATCCCTTCCTTACCCCACATTGACCTATTTGGGAGTCACCCTCTCCCTCAACCTCACAAGAACTACATTTATCCTAATATCTATATTAGATCCATTTTATGGAATGCCCTTTTACATAACACATCAAGCATTAGCTCGACCACTAATTACCCCAACCTAACCACCCACCCATTTACCTAGGTCCACCTTGATGTTGTCCTTTGTTTAGAACCAACCCATTCACATACCTTGTGATGACCTTGCTTTGGTCATTTTGCCTACCTTGACCTATTTATTCCATGTTAACCTTTTACATTACACACAAACTTATGTTTAACCCAACCCTTGGTGTCTTCTTGGGAGAACTTCTTACCCTAGATACCTGAGTACACACCCAACCTATCTAGGTTATTTGATACATGTGACCTGATCAACCATGACCAATGCTAGGGACCAATTACCTTATCAATTATCTTAAAACTTGACCTTATTTTAAATAATGGCACTCGTCATCTTGTCATCATTTTGACACTTGTACTTAGTCACCCATTATGCATATATTTGAATTTCATGCACTCAAACCTTTTCATCACCCACTCTACCTTTTATCAAATCATGACCTAATTTTTATCTTACCTCATCAACTCCCAATTTGAGGGGGATTACCTTCTCCCTCCCACACTCAGGGTACCTAAACCTAAACCTTGATCAACCATCTATTTTTTTCTATAGCTTTATTAAAGCTACACAATAAAAAGGGGCAAAATGTAGACACTTGAAAAATACACAATGATAGTTTTTTATGTCATCTCAAATTGTGGATCCTTAATAAAATCTTTCTAGACCACCTAAGCACTCATCTATAATATCATTATATCAATACCTTTCTAATGAACATCATTTAATTTATGACCTTTTTTCCCATTCATTTGTGGCCCCTCAACCATCACTAGTTAGGCTAACCATCACTGGTCACCCTAACCATCGATGGTTTGGGTCAACCAAACTTGCCTTAAAATTTTAAAGAATTTATAACTTTATTTGAGATTATTATCCTAAAAAATGGAAGTTTGATTTAATTCTAAGTTTTTAAGATTAATGAAAATAATAAATTTCATCTCCTCCAAACATAGCAACTTTAACTCAAGCTTCCCTCTTCTTACGTAGAAACTTTGTGATATAAATACAGGGCTCTTGGAGGAGTTGGGGATCCAAAAATTTGCATCCAGACTCTCTTATGTTCTTTAAGTGCAGGCATCCAAGATCATTAAGCTCTATCCACATGACTTTTCAAAGGTAGGATTACTATTATGTTACTTAAATCCTTTCAAGTTTCAACTATTATCCATTGGACATCATATAGGTATCTCTCCTTTATTTTTGGTGTTTTCACTCTTTGTTGAAATTTTTTGTTTTGATCTGTTCACCTACATACTAGTACATACCATCTCACCCTCTACTAATCAACCACATCCCCTTACTTCCTTCTTATCCTTTTATCCATTCTCCCATAGGCAACCATAATTAGTTGTTTCAATCATCAGTATTCATAGCAACCATTGTTGGTTACCTAATTGTCATTGGTCATACCTAACCATCACTAGTCACCCTAACCATCGATGGTCACTATCAGAGAAAATAACATATTGATATTTTCTCCCCCTTTCACCCAATAAAATACCATATTTTGTTCTTGATCAACTTTCATATCTTACCTAAACCCTCTAGACCTAGCCTTGATACACTGATCCACCATGCCATATCTTCTATTGAACAAGTATATCATTTATTTTTTGCATATTTAATTTCTTATCATTTGATTGCAAGTATATTTATTATATCATTTTTGACTTAATTATCTTAAAAGTAGATTGATAGCCTCCTATAAAACCTTGTGCTTCTTGGATCTAGCATACACTAGGCAATCCACTCAACTTACCATCTAACAACACTCTCTTCTAGTCTTCCTATGATTTGCAAGTAATCTTCCCTAGCTAAGAGGAGTTTTCACATTAATTTGGATCAACATGCACATTATACTAGGTATTAATCCATATACCTTAATACTCACTTTCTTTTATTTACTTTCAAAACTAAGAAATGAAAGAAATAAATTGAAACATAATGCTCTTAGAGTAGGTGGCTACCCAATGTAAATATGAATTCCTTCATTCATGTGCCACTTTTTGTATTCATGATAAGACCTTAAAATTATATTATAATTGAATCCATATTAGGAAATCTATTAGAGTGGGTGGACACCTACTCTAAATTAAATGAATTTAAGGGATATTGTAAACAATCATATTCATTTTATTTTCATAATACCTAAAATGGATTACAAGTTTTATTTGAACATTGTTATTGTTATGACTAAAACCCAATATTTATATTTAAAATGCTTTCATTATAATAAATATGTTTGAGTGGGTGGATTTCCAATCTAAATGAAAACCATTATAGACATAGTGAAAATAAATGTTAATAGACCTATTTTCATTATGCCTCCACTATAAATGTGAACTAATATAGGTACAGTGAAAAGAAGTATCGTGTGTCTTATTTATGATGCACATAAATGAATTCTTTCATGTATTATTGATTTTTTTATATAACTATGAAAAATATTTATACTATAGATCAATCTAGTTTAAAAATATCTTAGAGTGGGTATTTATCCACTCTAAGGATTGATAATGTTTCAAAATTACAGTGGACAACAATCCATTCTAAGAAATTTAGCAATTCGATTCATTTTGAGCATGAAATTTATATATTCTTGAGTTAAATAAATATTAAAATAGGTAGTCTCCAATTCTTGAAAAAAATTACGCTAAATTTTTGGGAATGGGAATCCACCCTTTTTTTGTCACAAAAGTTAATAAATTCTCTAATTAAGAAAAATTATAAAACTAGAGACTGCCCATTTTAAAAAGGTTGATTCAATCAACTTTTATAAAATGGACAACCACCCTTTTTTTGGTTGTATAAAAAATTTGTTAAAAATTTGAGTGAGAAAATATAATTAAGTATTAAATTAATTTATTTTAGGATGAAGCGTATTTCAAAACATCAAGTGAGAAAAAATATTAGGTTTTAAATTCATCAAGTACAAGATTAAAAAAATAAATTGGAGTTGTTCAATGTTCTTATTTTTAAAAAAACTGAAGATGAGTGGCCACCAATTGTAAAAACATTTGTTGAACCAACTTTTATAGATTGTGCATCCCTCTTTTGATTTTCATATTAAATATTTTATTATATAATTGAGTTAATTAAAGATTATATTATTTCTGTATAAAATTTTAAATTTTTCATAGTGAAAAACTTTTAAATGAAATGAAAATATATACAAAACATAATTAATTTAAATTATATATATTTGGATAGGTATATTATGAGACAAAGGTTTTCAATTATATGTATTTTTTCAAAAAAAAAGAGTTAAATATCTCAAATCAAATAAAATTTAACAAGGTAATAAAAATATTTAAATTATTAAAAAAACTTTTTTTGATTTTTTTATATTGGATGTATTAATATTAAAATATCATAAATAAAAATATAAATCATAAATTAATTATTTTATATTGTATATCCTCTTTTGCAATTTACAAAAATTTAGGGTTTTTTAATAAAATTGGCATTTGATAAAAATGAACAAAGGAGCAAGTAATTCTTCAAGAAATTGTCATTCTATAGAGCACAAGTACTCATATATACAATGAAATATTTAAATACTAGAACCAAATACAAAGGATATTTTTATAAAAAATTATGTGAATTTTTTCTTAATATTAATTTATAAAATAAAATGCCTACTTAGATTTGTAACATAATAACTATAATAGGAAAAAAAACCACAAATGAGTATTTTATAGGTAAACATATAAAAACTGATATATTTGGGTTGCATTTGTAACAAAATAGTTATAAATATAAGAAACATTCTAGAAATAAAACATAGGAAGAATAGAAACCTAATTGTGTAAATTCCATGTGAATAAGATGCTACAAAACAATCTCTTTCAAATAAAAGCCCTGTGCTAGAAATGGTTGAAAATAGTTCAAAAAATATGTAGTAAACCTATCTAAAATTATTTACTATAATTTTTATTATGAATTTCATTCCCCTATTCTTTTTATTTGTCAAATTTTAGAAATGAAAGTGCATTTATTTTTCATCTAACTGATATTAATTCCTCCCTATAAAACATTGAAATTCATTTGAATGTGGTGTACTTTATTCTTTTCTTCCCCTCAATTTTTTATATTTGTAAATAAATGAATAACCAAACCTTATAGATTTGTTTATAAATAATTTATATTATATAGTTTAATAAATAAATATTAATGGATTCAAACCATGACATATTCAAAATTTGAATGTGTTATGTTAAATTTCTCCACTCAAATTAAAATATGGCATTTTAAAAATTAAAAAATATGGTGATAATATTATGAATCTCATTGAGATATATAGGTGGAAGTATTAAGACAACATGTATTAAAATTTTAAATATGCCACATTTAATTGTACTCTCCATTAAAATTGAAGTCTTTTTAAAATTTGATTACCATGCAGGGTTAAGTTTTTTAAAAAATAGATATTTAATACATAACAAATTATTATACTAAAATTAAATGTTAACTATCACTATAATAAGTTTGTATTATAGTATTATATTTATTATTGTAAGTTTAAATAAAAATTAATATTATTTTAGATGCAACATGTTATTAATTTCAATTTGAAATAAAAAATTTTGATTAAGGGAATCCTGCCTTTGACTGGTGTGGAACCTAGTTTGAACACAAAGGGAATCCTTGGTTTCCCATAGAAAGAGCTAAAGAGAAGGCCAGATAAATAGCATGAAATAAAAGTAAGGGAAAAACAAAACTTCCCAACAGAGGACACAACAACCACAATAAAAAAAAAGACCGAAGGAAAAATCATTAGGAAATATAAACATCAACAAGGTAAAGAAACCGATCAAGCCAAAAAAAATAGAGGGAAATACTAAAGAACCTAGAGGGGATCTTCCCCACTTTCCCTTAGCTCTTAGAACCTAGTTACTCTTTTCCCACATATTTGGGTCCTTTAGTTCCAAATAGGGGAAGGGTTATCGTAGGGGCTGATAGATAAGAATGAATCACTCTAGAATGACACCTAGTAGAGATCATAATTAGAAGGTGCTCCAGGTCTTCCACAGATATGTTATGGGGGTGATAGAAGTAGAGACTAGGCTCTCCTTAGCCACCAAGCTAGTTATAAGAAATAAGAACCCCGCCCCCCCCCCCCCCACAAAATTTCCTTAATTTATATTCTCATTTCTCTAAGCTCTAGGGATTTATTCTTGAGGACAATATCAATAGAATGTAATTCTTCTCTAGGTCCATAGTATTCTAGTTAGGGGCATCCAAGTATTTCAAATACATGGCTAAAATGTATGCAATGAATTCATCTAACACATGGGTCCCAATTTCCATTTCCTCTAGCTCCTTTAACTCCCTGGGCTCTAGAATTAGCTTCTTCCTCAACCTAATAGCTTTAGTTTTGGTAACTGTCAATCCTTAGTGATCAAAATTTCTCCTTTAGAATATTTCTTAGCTTTTTTCTCTCCTAAAATAGAGATATCACATTACTTATTTCTAGATAATCATTATTAAATAAAAATAGAATATGAGCTTGGTTTTAAATAAATACCTTGTTTTTACCATAAAAAGCCACAAAAGAGTCTTTGAGGGAGCATAATAGGAATAATGGAAGGATATTTTTATAAACATATTTGAAGTGATTTAAAAACATGATATGGTGTGACTGAACCAATCTTAATTTAGAGTCTAAAGTGAGATACAACATTACCAATTTGCATACATTAGGCTAGGCTTATGGAAGATCAAAATGCCTAAAGATTTTTGTGACCATTTTTAATTTAGTTGGATAATTAAATAATTTAGAGACCCATTCATATTTCATACTCTTATATTTTTAATATTTTATGTCGTGGACCACAAGTACCATAGCTTTAGTAATGAAACTTCAGACACCTCCATTATCATGTTTCTCATGATTACCATTCAGTCCTTCCATATTGAAATGAAGTCCATAGACAAGATATGATAATTCCCATCAATATTAAACATGAATTGGGTTAGTCCTCCACTTTAGATAACATCCCACACTAGAGGATAATTATTCTTAATTTTTGAATAAGACTTAGGCTTAATCCTCCTAGTTCCTAATTTGATTTTGTCCCCCTCATGGAAGTCATGCCTGGATCCAACATATTTGAATTTTTTAGCACCTTAATAGTATTCCAAATAAGACATAAGATTATATATATTAAGGACATAAATTGGAACAAAACATGTAGATAAATGTGAGCAAAGTAATTGGAAGGTAACCCATGAGAAACACTTAACCTGAAGTGAAAGATGTAGAAATAAATGCATAAGAATTAAATTAATCATGGATAGGACACAAATTAGAAATAAAATCTGAGCAAGGGAGGTAATGATAATTAGGTGAGGGATATCTAGCTAAGGAGAGGTAAACCATGTCATACCAAGGCATAAGATGACAAGATGGTGGTAGAAATGTCATGAGGGAGAGAGAGAAAAGGATAAAGGAAAATATGCTAATAAGAGTAACCAAATCCAACTTAAAAAAGTGGAAGTATATTTTAACATGAGATAGGATATAAAATTATAAAAATATCTAATAAAAATGGTCAGAACACCTAACCTATGATCGTTAAATTCAAACACAATATGAAACTAGTGAAAATAATAATAGGGGGATCCAAAATGGGAAACATGGGGGAGAAACTTTATAATAAAATGGAAGAAGAAAAATAGCTCCAAAAAAGAGATTCCACACATAATCCAAATTAGGAAAATGCATAAGATCCCAAGTTCCTAGATAGATCTAGATTTGAGCCAAAAAGTAGACTTCCACATGAGAAGATGAAAGATTAGAACCCATTAATGATTAGGTGGTTTCCTTTCTAAAGTTTAATTTGAGTTCCCTTAATGATTTCCTCTTCCATCTCTTGTGTCTAATTTTTGTGAGCAGGTGGTCTCCCTCTTTGCTTATTTTCAATGCCATAGTCAACTTTACCCTTACTCTGTGAAAGCTTACTATGAAGGAACTGGGATCATGGTAATGGAAAATTATCTCATTTCTAATTTGGTAATAGGGACTAGTTAAAATAATTAGTGGAGGGTGAATGATGGGGAGGGTCCTTCCAGTGATCTAGCTTGACATAAAAAAGAGCCTTAAGGAATATGATTAGATCCTCACCTTCCTAAGCCAAATAATTACGGATAAACTTAGACCTTATGATAGAATGGGAAAGGGATTCTCTAGTTATAGATGGGGGAGGGACCAGTGCCATTGTGGAAAATTTCATTGGAACCAATGGTTCATAAATCATAGAATTATCATGATTATTTGATTCCTCCTATATTTTGGTAGAATCAACTAACCTTATTCCTCCATTAGACAAATCATTAGAATCCCCTGAAATAACCATTAAATTTAGGTGAGTTTGAAAATACATGTTATCATTGCACCATTAAGTTGAATCATATTCAAAAGAGGGAGAGTGAGGTTGTAGTTGAAAATTATCATTGGTATGTGGTATCAACTCAAAATATAGTAAAGAAAAGTCCTTACAAGATGCATTATTCCTACTAACTCAGGAAATCAATGAAGGCTCGAAGGATTTATTATTCTTGGGGGGGTTTTTAATGTTCAATGCAAGAACAAGACTCTCAATGTCACCATAATTCATCCACATTAAATTATTATCTCCATAGTCTATCCTCAACCTTAACATAATAGTCTTCATTATTGGTTTAGATGGGGAGATTAGAACCTTGAACCTAACCTCATAATGTCTTATCCTAGATTGAGTGGTTGGGTCAATTGTTAATGAGAAGACAAAGGCCCTAGCTATCCCCATAATGACCTCTTTATACCATAACTCAAGAAGGATTTTTGAGAGAGAAATTTAGATAATAAATTTGTCATTAATATCATCTTCTTAATATAGACTTGGTCTCAATTTGAAAATGGAGAAAAAACTTCCACCCATGAATCTAAAGCCTTCTAATAATTCTTGACAAATATTCTTTATTGGATAAGGTGATGAGGAAATAATTTTTGTCCATTAGAGTAGTTTACATATTATGCCTAGGTATATAATTTATGATTTCCTAGGTTCTAAATCTTTCGATGCTAGGGTGGAGCCTTTGGCATTTAACCAAAAAATATAGATGCAACTGATCCTCCACCATCTCCATAACTGAATCAGGAATAAAAAGATAGACCTCTTATTTTGAATCAAAGGGGATCGACATCATATCTATTGAATATTGTTTATTTCCTAAATAAGTGTTGTTGTTTACACAATATGTTTCTCTTAATTTCCACTCATTTATTAATTTAGAAGCAAGTAAGAAACTAGTAAAAGGGGTGTGTAAAGGAATACATAGTAAAAGTGCACACATGATCTAGATGATGATGAGAACTCCTCTTTAGATTGGAATGAATAACTTGAAAATAAGAAAGACACTATAAAATGGGTTGTTATCAAGATAATTGAGTGGACTGCCTAGCATGAGTTAGATCCAAGAAATGTATGCTTACTAGGAGGCTATCAATCCACTATTTATAAAAATTAAGTTGATGAAGATGAAAATAATAAATGCTTGCATTCAATAACATAGAAGTAAATGCATATAATAATAAGAAGGTAAAATCTCAAATAAAACAACTAAATGTAGCAAAAATAGGTCAATACTCATGCTAAGATAGTTAGGCTTAGGCTCAAAAAATCTAGTGAGGTTTTGTGAACAGGAAGGAACATAGAAAGTAGGATTTTATTGGGGTTAAGAGGTTGAAAAAACTTGATATTATTTTCTACCATAGTGATCATTGGTAGTTGGGTGAACCATCGATGGTTGGGCTAATCGTTAGTGGTTGGGTGACCATCGATAGTTGAGGTAATCGTTGGAAGTTAGGCTAACTATCAATGCTTGCCTATGTATTTTAGAAATGTTTAAAAAGGGAATTTAAGATTGGGTAAATGGTCAGGTGAGGGTTGGAATATGGGTTTAGTTAGAAACAAAAATTTGGAAGTTGAGTTTGGATTAGGTTTGGGTATTTGAAAATGAAATGAAATGAAGAAAGAAATAAAAAGTTACCTGTAACTTTTTAGATAGATAAAGTAATTTGTATAAAGTGATAGTATTTTGGCCTTTAAAAGTAATTTGGATAGATTTTCGAGTCTCTATTATTGTTTCTTTCTTGCTGAAGGAATGATGGATACTTGTACAAGAAGATTTGATAGCTTGGATGTAGATTTTTGGATTTTTGGATCCTTTTCCCTTCCTAATTATCTCCTTTATAGGATGAAGTTGCTAATTGATTAGGAAGAAGTTTCTAATTATATAGGAGGAAAAATTTTCCATTTATAATGCTTTAAATCTTGTTATCATTGTAAAAGGGAAGATACTAAATTATGCCATGTTTATCTCATACACAGCTAGAGGAAAATCAATTGTTAGGCTAATCACTGATGGTCAGGCTAACTAACAGAAGTTAAGTGTCTAGAGGAAAATGGGTATAAGTAAGTTAAAAGGAGGTGGATTAAAATGTTTAGGTTAGTAGGTGGGTGAACCTAGTTAGGTGAGTAGTTAACTAGACTTAGGGTTAGGTAGGGGTCTAAAGAATTTTGACATCTAAAACTATCATGTGTAGTTTTTGAGTGTCTACATTTTGCCCCTTTTTCCTATGTATATTTGAATTAACAAGCTTCAAAATAAAAACAAATCACATGTTACGGTCTGATTTCCCTAAGTATGGGAAGAGGTATTCCCCCTCAGATTGGGAGTTGATGAGGTGAAAATGAAGTCAGATCAGGGTTCGATAAGTTTATATATGATGAATCATGAGGTACATGACACAAAAGGGTTGGACCTTTGAGATGAAAATGCATGCATAAAATATGACTAAGTGTGATTGTCAAAATCGTGTAAAGTCAAAATTTGCCAATGTTGATAAAAATGAGGTTGGTTTCTAGGGAGAACTGGTTTATAGCATTGGTCATAAATAATCAAGTCATTCCTAACAAGTCTATTAGATAGGGTTAGTGTTGTTTGTGGATATCTAGGGTAAGAAGTATACCCATGAAATAATACAAATGGTTTGGTCATACATGAGGTGGTGTGATTTATAAAAAGTTCAACATGGTAAAATCAATTGATGTAGTCAAAATGATTAATGAAAAGTCTTCACATAACATGCAAATAGTTTGGGTCGAAACAACCAACATCAAGGTGGATATGAGTAAATGTGTTATCAGAGAAGGGTATAATTTGAGAGTGCAAGGTCTAGTTAAGGTGGGGATTAGGTGATCTCCTAAAAGTTTAGCACCTAGGTGGGGTGGTTTAATTTTTTTGAAAAAGGGTAGGACCCCAACCATTGATGATTAGGGGTTTCCATAAGGTCAACCGTTGATGGTCACCCTAATGATCATCAGTCAAGAAAAAACCCTAAAAGTACAAGATAAAAAGTAAACATGTAAAACCATTGTTATGTTTTGACATTTGGCATTTTGTTTTAGGTGTTTGTGCATTTGGTTAATTTACACTTGAGCTTTGTGAAGAGGAAGGAATTGATTGGTTGATCATTTATTTAGGCTTGACTAAGAGTTGAATTGATGGAGGGTGGATGAGGGCATGGCCAAGTTGTGGGATAAGGGATTTGACCACATCAATGATCATGAAATGAGGTAGGGGAGTTTTAAAATTCATAGTATTATTGAAATTGGTGTTTTGGAGTCAAGTTTGATGGGCATAGGGTTTGGTAATGGTTCTAGGTAGGGTTTAGTGAAAATGACACCCTAGATGAGTTTTGGGTGAAATTGGTTAATGTCATGGATGAAATTGAGTGGGGGAGGTTGTGTTAGGTTAGGAATGAGTTATTGATTAATTATATGTAGGTTAATGTTTGAAATTTAGGTTTTTTGTAGAGGTTAAGAGAGGTTTAGGGTTTGAGTTGCACCACTAGTGGCCAGATATAGTAATTATTAATGGTTCAACTCAATTACCAGTGGTCAAGAATTAGGGGTAAAAAAGGCTTAAGGGACTATCGATAGTTTCATAAACCATCAATGATCGAAGGGTTTGGGAAAAGTGAGGTAAAAAAAGTGATAAAAATGATTTGATGGGTAATGTTTGTGAAGTATTTAAAGTATGTTAAAGTATTTTAAATGTTTATTAAATTTTTGAAAGGTTTTTTATAGTGTGTAATGTGTGTTAAAGTGTTAAATATGAAATGTGCAATGTTTATTATAGTTTGGAAAGTGTTGAAATTGTTTCAAGGTTTTGTAAAGTGTGTCTAAAGTTTTGAAAGTGGGATGAAGGTTTATTGAAAAGAGTGGTTGAAAGTTTGTAAAAGGTGTTAAAATTGGTAAATGTTTGAAGAGATGTAGCTAGTGGATGGAAGTTTTTAGGATGAGGGGTCAATGGGTAGATTTTAGCTAAATAAAAGTGTCCAGGTATTTAAAGTGATGTGTTAGTTTTAGTTTGATACTTAGGTCTAAGTATGCATGCTAACATTATGGTTTTATAGGCCCATGAGTAGATTCAGATGAGGGACTAAGTCCCTATGATATTTGTTGAGGTCCATGATGGGATGATGGATGATGAGTAGAGTTATATGGAGTAGGTTAGCCTAGGGGCCATAAGATATTACTATCACCTACCATGGGATGCAACAATGATTGTGGCACTCATTGAGAGATGGGATATAGCCACAAACACATTTTTACTATTGATGAGTGAGATGATGATTATCCTAGAGGATATTTAGTGGATTACATGCCTACACATTTAGGGGGATCCAATTTATCACATAAAGGGGCTACCATATGGATTTGATATATGGAGTAGATCAGGTCTAGGCTAGGTATCATGCAAGTGGTGTTTGTTATGGGATACTATACTAGAGGTATCTAGGGGATAGATGCTTACATATGATGATGATGGTACGGGTGTATTTATTCACACTACCAAATTTGAATAGCGATTGATTCCATTATTTACTTTTGGGAGTACTAGCTGAGATTTTTTTTGAGAGGACTATGTTTGGTTAGGCCCCCATGTTATTAGTGCAAACTTACAAGGAGATATGGGCCTTTCAAGCACACAAGAAATATGGGATTAGTGTTAGGTTCATGATCCATTGTTGGGTATATGAGTATATTTTAGTTTTAAGACCTTTGGGGCTACCATGGATGGTTATGCTTTGATAGATTATAGAGTGGGTTTCATGAGATGGAGAGGAGATTATGCACTGACAAGGGCTGGTGGTGGTGCCAGAGACATAGATTGGTTTAGAGATGCTTTATAGATTTTGGTGGTGGGTGACAGTGTGGAGGCCATATGTAGGCTGGTTGAGGTAGGTAGGATATAACTACCACACACTATCATTATAGAGATGGCACTAGATATATGAGAGATGGGATGGAAAGACTAATATTATCCCATTTGACTAAGTTTAGAGGTAGTCTGGCCTCATATACGAGATCCAAATATATATTCCATGATATAAGAGGGAGGATGTTGAGTTCTTACTCCTAGAGCCATAGCTAGATGACATTATTTTAAACCACAAGGAGCTACTAGTGAGAGCTATGATAGATGATTCAAGTATTGTGGATGGTTATGTAGCATGGCACTAGGCCCAATATGTAGTGGCTAATTTTAGATGGGGTGATGGGGGAAAAATCCATGGATTTGGATCTTTCCAATGCACTAACATAAGATAGACAGGTGATAGTGGCACATGCCCAAATTACTAGCTTACAAAGACAAGTGGCCATTTTATAAGGTCAAATCATCACCTTATAGGGTCATGTTACCACCTTGACTAGAGAGTGATATCAAGCAAGTATCTATCTTTGGTTAGTGACACAAGAGTTAGATTCACTGAGATAGAGGGTAGGAGTGGCCATAATAGTATTAGGAGGATCACTTGACATAGTTTTAAGGACATAATACTTATCCACTTTTGAGGAGTTGGGATATTATAAGGTGCTAGTGTTGGTGTGATTGCCATTGGAAATGAGATATGGAGAGTACATGGCTAGTTTAGTAAGTGGTCCATCTATCATGACTCTAGGATAGTGGGGTAGGTAGGGATATCAGGGGGACCACCACTGGATGGTAGTGTAGGTATAGGTATATGTGCAGATGGGGCCAATGGTAGTGGTGTCTTAGGGGATTAATATGTTTTATTACAATTATATAGTTTTTTGATATCATCCTACATGCCAATGGTGCAAGACATATATGAGAGAGAGAGAAAGAGAGAAAGAGAGAGATTTGATACATTATTTTATGTATTATGATGTATTCTTCATTGACATTTATGATTTTGATTATGATGTATATGATGATTATGATGTATATAATGACTATGGTATACAGATGAGGATTATCTTCATGATGTTCATGATTATATAGATGTTGATTATGTTCATGATGATATAGATGTTTATTATGTTCATGATGATATATATGTTGATTATATTTATGATGATAAATATGTTGATTATGTTCTTGATGATATAGATGTTGATTATGTTTATGATGATATAGATGTTGATTGTGTTTAGTGATGATTATTGATGATGTTTATAGATGTTATAGGTATGGTGTATTGACATATATGATGGATGATTTAATTATGTTATAAGGTGATGTTTTTTAAGGAATTGAAACATGACTATTATGAAATGTTTAATATGATGATGAATATATGTGTTTAGTTTAGGTGATGATTGGTTATACATAACTGATTATGTGTGTATTTATAGATCTAATTGTAGACATGTGATTTATGGGTTGATTTTGTTTAGATGATGTTTTTTATTCACAAATAAAATTTCATATGAAGATGTGGTTTATAGAAAATAATTTTATGTGATGATGTGGTTTATAGGAAAGAATCTTATATGATGATGTGGTTCATAGGATATACGATAAATGATTTAGTCATGGTTATTGATAATGTTTATGATATGATGTGTGTTATGTTATTTATGCTATGATAAATGATTATTTTTCTAATGATAATGATTTAATGAGATAATTTTAGATGTTTTGTGGTTTAGATGTTTTATTCATGGAAAGGATACAACTTATAGACATTGTTCATAATGTTATGATGTATATGGATTACTGCATTGATGAGAATTACATTTTGAATGTTTTAATATGAGATGTTATATGGGGATATAATGAAATCACATAAAGTAGGTTTAAACACACCCTAAATGTGGAAAAGAGAGAATAATCATGAGACATATGTCCACATGAACTAATGAATAGAGGGTAAGAAAAAGGCATGATGTGTTCATTGGTATTGACCTCAAAAAACCTTAATTGGATTGACTTAATGAAAATAATCCTTTTCAATGTTTCACATGAGCATGCTTATATTGAAAAAGAAGGTATCTTGGTCACTTTGTGTCAAGTAAGCTCATAGTCCCTTGATGTTAGAGAAGGTATGAAGGGAAAGTAGGTGATAGGTAGATGTTTAAATAGGAAATGGGTAATATGGTAACCTAATGTGGGTTAGTTTTCCCCTTTTATAGGTGACCAAGGAACCATAATAGATAAATCCATGACTTAATATAATGTGTAGACTGATCAACGCATGAAGTTTACATATGACATATATAAAAGTTGATTGTGACTTACTTGCTTTAATACAGACATAGGGTTAATTGTTTATTTTGTTGTTTTGATAGGTTAATGATGTTGATCAATTCAGGAAGATTCAAATAATTATTTTGACAAACTTAACTTAGCCATCCTTCAAGGGAGTAGTCTAAAGTTGGATTTTTTTATAGCTATCCTTCGAGGGAGTAGCCTATTTTTAAGTAATTTAGTAATTGGGTAGTTGTCCTTCAAGGTAGTAATCTATAATTCTAGATATATGGACCTAAGTGATATTTTGGTATCCCAATTTGATTTTTAATGTTAGTTTAGAAACAGACAAGTCTATTTAGGTTTAGAGGTCTACCTTTATGGAGGTAAGAGTTTTATCACAAAAGGTTAATGATAGATGAGGAAAAGTGGTTTAAAGGATAAATGATCATATGATTTCATCTGATTATAGATGAAAAGTATCCATGAGAACCATGTCAAGGGTAGAGCCATGGTATTCATGCTTAGGATGAAGCTATAACTATGATAGATAATCGCATGGTCCTACATTGTAATCAATTGTCCCAAAGAGGAATAGGGATAGGCAGGTGAAGATAAGTGAAAATCTTATAAACTAAAGGATGAGCTCAAGTTAGACACAAAGGTGAGTTTGATCCTTATTTTAATAATATAAAGGATATAGATGCAAAGCATTGAGAGGCTCAGGTTCTAGTTTACCTTCAAGATAAGACAAATGATAAGCTCATAATCCATACTTAAGGGTTATGATATAAGGTCCAAGCCAATTAAAAGTGAACTTGCCTCTTTTTATTTTCTCCATATTAGTTACATGTTAGTTTTCCTTAAGGATGAGGTCTCTAAAATTGAATTCTCACTCTTTCAAGTATTTTTTGTATGTGCATTAGATTCATTGTTGATAGAAATGAATATGATTAAGTACTATGAGGTGATGTTAATCAAGTATCTCTAGTCATGAGAGATGTTCTTGATGATAATAACTCTCAGAAAGGATCTCATGCAAACATATGTGAAGGGAAGGAATATAGACTTCAAGAGGTAAGACTACCTCTTCTCCAAAGATGAGAGAGAAAGGTGTAGCACCTGTAGAGGTTTGAATGCTAGTGAGATAGGCCCATAAAGTAAAGGGAATGTGCAAATACCAATCTTGACCTAAAGCACTAATGACTTTAGTTAGCATGTTAGTGAGGATTTTATTAGAGGCTTCTGCTTGTCCATTAGATTGTGGATGATAGGGTGAGGGAAAGCTTAATTTGATGCCAAAATTGTATCAAAGACCTTGGACTTTCTTATTTTTAAAGGATTTTTCATTATCAATGATGATCTTATGGGGAACACTGAAGTAGTAGATGATATGGTGATTGATGAAATCGATAATCTTTTCAACTTTAGTTGAGATAAGAGGGATGTCTTCCATCCACTTGGTGAAATATTAATTAGTAGTAATGATGGATTGGTGTCATTATGAAAAATGAGGACTGATTTCCCCAATAAGATTGAGACCCCATTACAAAAAAGGCCAATAATATTTGGATACTCAAAGGCCATGGGCTAGTACATGGTGTAAATTAGCATGTTTTTGACATTTAACACACTTCTTTACATAATCATAATAGTCCTAATTGAGGTTAGGCCAATAATAGCTAAGGTGAAGGATATGTTTAGTGATAGCTAGTCAACTAAAAATTTTCCCATAGATTTTATCATGTGTTTCCTTGATAGCATGGTAAGCTTCATGACTGTGTAGACAATGGATAAGGAAGTTGTTGAAGCCATGTTTATAAAGTATTCCCCCTAGTATAGTGTAATGAGAGGTACTCTAAATTAAGTCTTTTTGGGAATTCCTCAATATGTTTGAGGAATAATGTCAAGGTTAAGGTAGTTAAAAGTTTGGTCATACCAAATGTCAGAAGGAAATGCTTCCACATTAAAAATGGTGGGAAGGTTAGAACCAATATATGAAGGTGTGATAAAATGATGGATGGTGATAAATAGTCTAGATTCAGCCAATCGGGATGGAATTTGGGAAGCTAGGGAATCCATCATGTCCATGAACTTTTTTGTAGATTCAAGAACTAAATAGATAAGGTAATGATCAAATGATGATAAGAGTATGTCTATGAGTTATTTTTACTTCAATAGGACATCATTTTTACATTGGTAGGATCCATTGACTTGATTGATAAAAAGTTGGGAGTTACCAAAGATGATAATTATTTTAACTCTTAAAGCTAGAGTAGTTTGGAGACCTATGACCAAGGTTTTGTACATGGCCACATTCTTGGTGAATTCAAAGTCAAGTTTAAATGAAAAGGGAAGAGGTTCACCATTAAGGGGAGTGAGAATAACTCCAACACCCCCACCATGTTGGCATTTGGATCTGTTGAGAAACATGGGCATTTGGTAGGTGGGTTCTTCTTAAGAAAGAGTTACGATGGACTCATCTGGAAAATAAAGAGGAAGTAGTTGGTTGTCTGGTAGAGGATCTTCAACAAATTGATAGATAATGACCTACCCTTTAATGTAATTTTGTTGAAGGAACTCAAGATCAAACTCAACTAGGAGCATGAGCCACTTAGCCATATGTTGGTTTTGATATGGTTTAGAGTGCATGTACTTGAGTGGGTTATTGTTAATGATGACATAGGTTTTATGATTAAGAAGGTAGTGATGGAGTTTATAGGTCTCAAATACTGAGGTGAGGTAAAGTTTCTTAGGATGAGTATACCAAGCCTCATACTCTATAAGTGTGTTTAATGTAGTAGACAACTTTCTCTTTGTTCTATTTATCATGATGAGTGAGTGTTACCCTTAAAGAATGGTTTGTGGTGGATATATAAAAGTAAAAGGGTTGGTCCTCCCTAGGAGGGATGAGGATAGGTGGAGAGAGAAGGTAATCCTTTATTAAACCAAAGGCTTTTTAATATTCCTTGGTCCACCTAAAAGAGGTGTTTTTATTTAGGAGATGGTGAAAGGGTTGACATCTATCTGATAATTATGAGTTGAAGTGATGAATGGATTAGAGCTTACCTTAAAGGCTATAGAGTTACTTAATGTTAGTAGGAGGAGGCATCTCCAAGATTACTCTGACTTTGGTGGGGTCTATTTTGATTCCTTGAAGAGAGATGATAAATCCAAGAAGCTTTCCTAATAAGACCCCAAAAATACATTTCTTAGGGTTGAGCCTGACATTATAATGGATTAGTCAATGGAATATGATTTTAAGAATGGCTAGGTGATCATTGCAGTGTTTAGATTTCCCAAGGAAATAATCCACATAATCCTCTACAATATTATTTATGGGATCATGAAAAACATAAGTCATGGCACGTTGATAGGTTATTTCCACATTCTTCAGAACAAAAGGCATGACCATATCATATAATGTTACCCATAGGGTGATAAATTAAGTTTTATGCTAATTTTTGGGGGTAATCAAGATTTGATTATATCCTAAGAAACCATCCATGAGATATAACATTTCATGGCCAACTGTAAGATCAATAAGTTGGTCAATGTTTAGCAAAGGAAAGTCATCCTTTGGGAAAGTGAGATTGAGGTCATGAAAGTTGATGCAAAGGTGAATTCCCCTTATGGGTTTGGTGATGGAAATGATGTTATAAACCCATTGTGGATATTCGATGGGATGAATGAAACAAATGGGTAAGAAACATTGAAGTTCTTATTTGATAAGAAGGGCTATGTAAGGATGCATCTTAGAATGCTTTTGCCATACTGGATTAACTTTAGGTTGGGTGATAATGTTGTAGAGCGAAATAAAAGTGTCAATTCTAGGCATATCTTGAAAGGACAAAACAAATGCTATGTTATGGTCATGAAAGAAAGAAGGGTAATCTTATTGCTCTATGAAATTTAAAGATTGGTTGATTTTGAGGATATGGTGATTATCTTGAGTGCCCAAGTTGACATCTATAGTGGATTCATTTAGCATAGTTTGGTTCTCAAGAGGAATGGATTTATGAATAGGAGAATCCCCTACACTAAGGTAGGTGAGAATATAGTCATCTTCTTGATGTTGGATGGTGTTGATGGTAGGAGAATCTCTTTCTATCATTTTAGGATGAATGAGAGGAAGGGTCTTAGTTCAACGACCCTTTTGATAGGTTAGGGAGTCAAAAATAATTATATTAATAAAAAAAATAGATTGGATGATATAAAGTATTCTAAATTTTGGGAAGATGGGGTTGGTGAGGATGGAACATCCTCATCAATAGTGGTGATGGGTTTTAGTGAGGAGGGTTCTTTTGGTGGTACAAACCCAAGGTTGAATAACTCAGGAGGTTTTTGGGTTTTGATTATGGGTAGCTCATGAGGTCCCTATTCATAAAGTCCAAGACCAAACCCCTTTCAAGCACACCTATAAAGGTAAGCTTTGGCAAAGGTTTATTTGTTTAGGTAAGATAATTTAAAGGTGAATGGTCAAATAGAGGAGTTAGTGGTAGAAGTAGGAAGTGGATAATCAATTCCTTCATAGATGAAATTTGTTTGACGGTTTGGGAGCCTAAAAGGGATGATTGTTCTAATGTTAGGATCATAGGAAGGGTCATGTTTGAAGTTATTATACTCTTGTAGAGTAAGAAAAGCATATAAGGCTAAAAGGTGATATTACCCAAGGGAGATATGTTGAAATATGAATTCTAAGGGGTCCTCTATAAGAATCTAGGAAGAAGGGATAAATGAGCTAGTTGATGCTTCATCACTATTATGGGTGGGAGTGTTGCTAGTTTTAGTTGGCGGTGAGGTAGTGTTGTTAGTAGTTGATTTTGAGGTGGATGATGGAGGAATAAGAACATCATTAGGATGATATGTCATATTACAAGAGGTAAAAGACTACCATCAGCTTTGATGGTAACAACTTGACCTTCATGATTAAATTTGACACATCGATGTAAGGTAGAAGGGACACAACTCATGGCATAGATCTAAGGGTGTTTAAGTAACAAATTATATTGGAACTTTCCCTCTATAATGTAAAATAATTCAAGAATGGTGTGAGGTCCCAAGTAGATATGGAGGACCACTATCCCCAAGGTAGTGGCCATGGTATCATTTAAGGAGTGAAGGACTACTATGCTTTCTAACATGATGTTCTTGGGTAGTTAAACTTGGTCATAATCATGGGAGGAGATAATTTTGATCCTATCTCCTCCATAAATCATTACCCTTTTGATGCAGGTTTGATTGATGTATATGATAATAAAGAGGGGAGAATCATAATCCTCTAGATGAATGGGAGGTATTTTATAATCCTAAAAGGTGTTGAAGGTAGAAAGTTGGAGGGATCCAACAAAAGGTGCAAGAGATTGAGGATCATTTGGTTGAAATTATATAGATTTTAGAGCCTCTATTAGTGCCTAATCATGGTGGGGTAAGGTGTTGATTGGTTCATAAAGGCTCATCTTCACTAGTGTCTAGTGAAGTTGTTTTAACATGATATACTGGATGGATTTAGATGGGTTGGAGGGAGAGGGTCTTAAAATGGACACTTTGGGTTTTTGTGGTTGTGAAGGTGAGGGTAAAGATGTTTGGGCCTGGTTAGTGGGCTGAGGGGTTGAATGGTATGTCCATAGAATGGACACTTTGGATTTTCCTTTATCCTTCTATTAGGCTTGAGATTAGATAACCATATGAATAGTGTGGATGGGGGATTTGTTGGGTTGGATGGTTACTTTGTTTCTTCCTTCTCACTCTTTGGTGAGAGTGGGGGAGTAGGTAAATGTTGGATAGGTTGAGTTGATGATTGGATTAGAAATGGGGATAAGAGATGTTTATCTAATAATAAATCATCCTCATCATATATGCTATGAACAAGTGCTTGAAAAGCTTTATAGTTCTCCATGTTATGTTTTAGTGGCCTATGGTATGCACAAATCAAGTTATCATTGAACCAAAAGGGTTTGGTATTGTAAGGGTAGAATGGTTTGATAGGTGGTAATATAATGGAAGAATTTTGCAATAGGATGGTTGAATAATATTCATTCAAAGGTGTTGGAGGTGATGAGTTTATATTTTTAGGCATGGGAGCCTTCATAAAAGTAGTTTTCAACTTAGAATTTATAGGTGGTGGAAGGTTTTAGTTGGTGGTTGGGATTACTTAGTTATGGTTGGCTTTGGGGTAAATGATTTGAAAGTGGAATATTTAGATTATGAGGGGTTATATATAGATGGGAAAGTAGAGGTAGATAGGTTAGTTAAGAATGAAATAGAACTAGATGATTTGGTAGGGGTAGATATAGATAGAGAAAAGGGGGATGGTTTACTAGAGGAAGAATAGGTAATTGGGATGGTAAAAGGATGGGGTCCTAAAATAGATGGTAAGTAGGAAGGAGGTGGTATGGGTTTAGTTTGAGGTTGAGGTGTGGGAAACTATACCTTGTTAATTGGTTTGGCTAGGGGTTTATTTGATAGACTAGATGGAGTTAAGTCCAACTTCAAAGAGGGATGAGTTTGATTAGGTGTGGGAAGAATTCTTAGATTATTGATAGGTTTGGTAAGAGATGCATAAAGAGATTTGGAAATGTTAGATGGAGGTAGTTGGGATGGTTCACCTATGGTTTTATAGGAAGAGGTGTTTGATGAAGATGTAATAGTGGGATTAAGGGTGGATTCAAGTGAGGTTTAGGATTCATATTTGTTTTGGTAAGGGATCCCTAGATGATGCCAAAAGGTGGCTCTATCAAAGCTGGGTTAAGAAGTGAACTCTAGTCTTTGGAATAGTGTATAAAATGGCTTATAAATGGGTTTGTTTCCTTGGATATTGGTTTCAAAGATTAAACCCCTAGGTGGAGAAGAGGGAATGGTTACTTCATCCTTGTTCTTGATGGGAGGTTCTAAAATTGGTGGTTGGGTGGATGAATTAACCTTCTCTTATGGGATGGTTTCCAAAGAGGGAATGAATGGTTCTATGATGGGGGAGGTAGGTATGGTGTCCTAAAGTGAAGGAATGGGCATGGTTTCTTCCTTTATTTGGGTGTCTAAAGGAATGGAGAGAAGTTTTACCACTTCAATGGGTGGAATGGAGGAAGAAGAAATGGCTAAAGCAAAGGTTGTCTCCTTTGGTGTTTATATCAAATGAGAGGTGGATAAAGCTAAGGTCTCATTAGGTGAAGAGAGATGTGTGGTTGATTCCTTTGTTTGGGTATATGAAGGAATGGAAGGTGAGTACACTACTTCTATGAGTGAAATGGAGGAATAAGTAGTTATGGTAGTGGTTTCCTCAACAATGGGCTAACTATTAATAACATTTATTGTATGTGCCTCATGAGAGTGAGATGATTCTAATTTTTTATCATGGTGATGGGTAAAGGACCTTGATTGAGAAAAAGTTTGTGGAAGATGTCAAGGGACCAATTAGAAGGTGCATTGGGATTATAAAATGTAATTTATCCAGTATAGATTAATCTTTGGACTAAACTTTTTAAGGTATTACATTTATTGATGTCATGTATAATAACATGATGGAAGCCACAATGGTCATTCTATTGTACCAGCCAGGCATGGGGTAAAGAGAATCAAATTATTGGGGTGGTTTGATAGGTAGAAGTTGGATGAGATTAGATTTTATAAATTTATCCAAAATTGAAGAATAATACTCCCATATAGGAGTATATTATTTTGGAGGAACTTAGTTTTGGTTTTGGTTTTGTTGGTAGGAAGGGTTGGAAGAATTGGTTTGATGGGGTTGGTTGATAGTTGGAAATGGAGTAATTTTTAGGACCACTGAGTTTTTAGATGATTTTGCTTTAGTAGTGGGATGGTTGGGTTGGTTAGTGGTTTTGTTGGAGGGAGGGTCATGTATTTAAATCTAGAATTTTTGTTCTGTATTTCAATTTCTCTTTGTCAATGACTCATTTTTCTAAGTTTACATACCATGGTGAATGCTTCATCAAAAGTTTTAAAAGTTTGAACTGTAAGAGAGGGGGAAATATGTTTGGCACAACCTCGAGAGAAGAGATCAATAAACTCATGTTAGGGTAAGGATAAATAAATTTAGTTGATGAGACCTATCCATCTAGCTATGAAATTGGCAATTGATTCATCATCAAATTTCCTTATAGAATAGAGGTCGGTAATAGAAAACTTTTTAAATATATTTACTAAGTTCTCTAAAATGATTTGGGATGGTTGGGAGAAGGAAAATATGGGTGAGAAAACTATAAAAATCAAGGGCTAGTCCTGATAAAGACATGGGGAAGGTATGAAGGAGGAGAGCATTGTCATATGCAATCAAATTAAAAGAGTGACAAAATGCTCTCAAATGTTGTTGGGGGTCCTTCTTGCCTTGAAATTTAGAAAACTTGGATAATTCCCATTGAGGAGGGTAAGAATTGATGGGCTCATTACAGATTTTGTCATAGGATAAAAGGTTATGAGACCCAGAAATAGATGACTCCAAGTTGGTCATTTTGTCCATTAACATCTTGACCAAATATGTTTGAGGTTAGGAAGTTGCATAATTAGATGGTAAGCTTTGTTGAGGTTGGGTGGAAAAAATATATGGATAAGTGATAGAGGGTCCTATAGAAGCCACATATTAGTAAGCAGTCATAGGAGGTTGGGATGGTTCCACATAAGGGTTAATTGACATAAATGATTAGGTGGAAGGTGTTATTTATCATTTTGGGTTAGAAACATATGGGTAAGATGTCATGGGTAACTATTGGGGGGATGATGTGGGTTGGTTTATAGGTATGTTTGGGTTGGTGTATGGTGGTATGGATGTAAATTGGGTTGGAAGTATGAAAGTGCCAGTTGGTTGTTGGTGGGTGATAACTCTAGTGTTAATAGGTGGAAGTGTTTGAGGTATGGAAAGTAGCACAATCTAAAGTGGGGTAGAAATTAGTGGGTTAGTTGAACTAAGAGGAATGGTATAAATAGGGGTAAAAGATACCCCCAAGGTAGAATGAATATAGGTAAAAATAGGTAAAGTTGATCTTATGTTAGAGGTATTGGTTGGGGTAGTAGGTGTTTGGGTATTGGTTGGGATGTTGGATGGAGTTTGGCGAGTGCTAGTAGGTGGGATATTGGAAGAAGAAGAGGCTTCGATGACCATAGGTTGGTTTGAGGTGGAATCCACCAAAAGATGGGAAGGCATACCATAGGGAAGATCCATAGGAGGAACCAATGTAAAAGGGGTATGGTTAGATAATGTGTTTAGGTAATGATGAAGAGCCACAGGGTAATTATCAAGGAAGGTAAAAAAATTTAGATCACCCTCAACAATAATCAGAGGCCTAGTAAGAGGGGGATAAAAATTAGGGTAAACCTCAACATCATAGGTATAATCCATGAAAGAAGAAGAAGAAGGTGGTTTTTGGTTGGTTTGATTCCTCAGTTGTTGTCTAGTAAAGACCATGAGAGGAAATAAGAAAGAAATTAAAAAAATCACAACTCAAACAAAGCAAGAAAAATGAAAATATATAAAGGAAATCAAACATATACCAAAGTGTATTTATCAACTTAGGATTATTTTTAAATCACTTTTGGATTATGCCTTAGAGAGTGTGAAGAAGAAATTTGGTTTGTAGATTAGGTTTTAAAGAGAAAATTTAAGGTTATTTTAGGTTATGTTTAGGTGCTCAAGATATCAATTTGTATTGATCTTTAGTATGTGACTTGGTATTGGGGATTACCCCATCACTTTATACACTAAAATGATAAGGGTGTTAGGTTCTTACCCAAAATATATTGAATTTTAGTGTTTATACTCAACTAGAGAGTTGAGTTGGTCATCCCCTTGGTAATGACCTCCAAGTGGGATTGCTGGGAAAGGGTAAGGTTTACCATTAGGTGATGAAATCCTAGTTGGGCCTTGTATCAATTACATTTTTATTTGTTGATTTAATATGTGGTTTGGATAAGTGTGTCATAATAAGATCAAAAATTATGATTAATTACTTTTTTTAAAAGTTATTAGATGAACTAAAACAAGCAAGCAATCAATGTAAGCAAAATATTTATTTTAAGCCCAAAATAAATTTTAGATTTCATTTTATGAGCATACAATAAAGGAAGAAAAGGGATGCTAGGTCCCACTGGGCATGCCAAAATGTTTCTCTTAATTTTTTCTCATTTCTTAATTTGGAATCAAGTAAGAAAATAGTAAAAAGGCTGTGTAAATAAATACCTGGTAAAAGTGTGCATATGATCTAGATGATGACGAGAACTCATCTTTATATTATAAGGAATAATCTATAAATAAAAAAGACACTAAAAAAGGGGTTGTTATCAAGGTAGTTGAGTGGACTACCTAGTGTGAGCTAGATCTAAGAAGCGTATGCTTGTTAGGAGGCTATCAATCCACTATTTATAACAATTAAGTTGATGAAGATGAAAATAATGAATACTTGAATTAAATAACATAGAAGTAAATGCATGTAAGAAGAATAAGGTAAATGCTCATTCAAAGAAAATGACTAAATGTAGTAAAAGTGGGTCAATACTCATGTTAAGATAGTTGAAGTCAAGTTAAGAAAATCTAGGGAGGTTTTGTGAACAAGCATGAACATAGAAAGTAGGATTTGATTGGGGTTAAGGGGGTGAAAATAATTTCTTGTTATTTTTTTACCATAGTGACTATTGGTAGTTGGGTTAACCATCGAAGGTTGGGTGACCATTGATGGTTGAGGTGGCCATTGGTGGTTGGGCTAACTATCGGTGGTTGCCTATGTATTTTGGAAATGTTCAAAAATGGAATTTTAGATTGGGTAAATGGTTAGGTAAGGGTTGGAATATGGGTTTGGTTAGAAAAAAGCTAGAAGATGAGTTTGGATTAGGTCTAATTATTTGGAAATTTGGCTATAATGAAATTATTTTGGCCTTCAAAAGTGATATGGACTAAGTTTCGAGTCTCTATTACTACTATTTGCTTATTGAATGGATGCTAGATACTTGTGCAATAATATTTGTTAGCCTAGATGTGGATTTTTGGATTTTTTGATCTTTTTCCCTTCTTACCTATCTCCTTTTATAGGATGAAGTTGTTAATTGAGTAGGAGGAAGTTGTTAATTATATAGGAGGAACAAGTTTCTATTTATGATGATTTAAATCTTGTTAGCATCACAAAATGGAAGTTACTAAATTGTGACATGCTTATCTCATACATAGCTAGAAATAGCTTTAAATCAGGTGAATGACCTGACCATCGATGGTCTGGCTAATAGTCAATAGTTAGGCTGACCATTGATAGTCAAATATCTATAGGAAAATGAATTAAAATAAGTTAAAAGGAGGTGAATTAAAAGGTTCAGGTTAGTAGGTGGGTGAACATAGTTAGGTGAGTAGTTAACTAGACTCAGGCTTAGGTAAGGGTCTAAGGCATTTTGACATCTAAAAATATCATGTGCAGTGTTTGAGTGTCTACACAACACACCTTAATTTCATCATAAAATCATGGAACCTTTTTTAATATAAATTTTAATAACTAAATATATATTATTTTAGCTATATATTTGTAAATCACCACTAACTTAAAAGCTAATAAGATTTTTTAGAATTTTAAATATAAATTTTATTATCAAAGTTTTTTACTTTATTAAATACATAAACTAATAGTACAACCTATTATTGATTTCTTTAAAAATATTAAATGTAGATTAATATTATTTAAAAAAAAAAAAAAAACTATTATAGTGTTTAAGTATAAACTTTTGTGAGCTAATATTTTAATATGTAATATTTAATGTACTAATTATATGTACATCATTATTAAATGTTAATATACATTTTTTACAATAATGGACATAACAAATTATCATACCATATTATTATTATTTTTTGGCAAAATTAAATGCACATGTTAATTTGTTTAGACTATTAAAAGTAAAGTAATGTTATTTTAAATAATTTAAAATTATCATAGTATCTTACAATTATATCTATCTAACAATTATTAAAATGGCATATTATAAGATTGTATATTAAATATTAAAAGAATTTATATATTCTTATTACAAGCATACAATATTTTAAACTAAGACTATTTCAAATAAGCATGCAATATGTTATAGGGTTTAATTTTGAATGTAACAATTACATGAATAATATCACAATATATTATAATGTTTAAATGGAATAGTATGTGAATTATTATTATAATGTGTTATGTTGTAATATTTAATATTTAATGTAATAATTACATGACCACTATTTCTAAGCTATTACTTATTGTAAATTGTTATTATTTATATAAATATATATATATATATATATATATATATATATATATATATATATATATATATATATATATATATATATATTTAAAAATTATTGGAATACTATGTGAAATGTTATTACAATTTAACATTGACTATGAAAATTAGTTGTACACTATTGTTACAAATTTATATTTTAGGTTTTTTTATCAATAATAAATGAAAACCATTGTTATTTTGAAGTGCAATGTTGTTAGACCTAAAAACCAAGATTTATATGTAAAACTAATCCATCTTGAAAAATATCTTAGTGTGGGCATACAACCACTTGAAATGATAATCATTTCATTAATAATGAAAACAATCCCACCTATCCTATTTTCATGATCCTTGAAAACCATTACATATTATGTAAAATTACTATGTTGTTATATCTATGTTTTGTAATCAAAATAAATCCAACCTAATAAATTTCATTGAGTGGGTGCCCTCCCACTATAAATTTAGGTCATTATAGGTATAGCAAAAAAAAATGGCACTTATATGTATTGTTCAATTTATTTGATGTTAGAATTAAGACGATTTTTTTTATTATTGAATTCATCCTTAAAATTATATTACAGTGGATGGAATCCCACTCTAAAATGTGAACCAATGAAATAATGGTTAAAATAATCATACTTTTCTTATTTTTACTATATTTGAAATAGATTACATGCACTGTTGACTTTCATTATTGTTAGACACAATGCCTTAGTTTTATATTCAAAACACATCTATGCTGAGAAATATTTTTTTTTATAAATATGTTTTCATTATAAATGAAATAAAATACATGTATGTTTTTAATTTATTTATTTTTGGATATATATTTCCTATTTAAAAAAAATCCATCATGAAAAATATTTCAGAGGGGGTGGATGCCCTCTCTATATGTGAACCATTATGGTTATAGTGAAAATAAGTGGCCATCAACTTGTTTTCACTATGCCCATATTGAAGTAAATTCTTGAGTTTATTTGTTGTTAGATGTTTATTTCACATTCTAAATGTGAAAAAATGCATGTATGTTATAAGAAAGGGTCATTCATCCTATTTACACTATGTCTGAAATGGATTACATATGTTTTTTTTTTTTAATTTTTAATTTTTATATATCAAAATTAAGATTTATTTTAAAAATTAATCTATCCTTAGATATATATTTGAGTTGTCAACCACCCATTCTAGATAAGAAAAATTATGGTCATAGAAAATATGTGTTGATTTTATTATTGAATAATATGGATCCTTCATCTACTATGATCACTTAGTTGGTAGACCTAATTCATTTACATCCATCATCTTTCAATCATTCTTATATTCACATAAGTTGTTTAATTTATTTATTAATAGACCTAATTAAATTTTTTATCTTTGGTTTAATTAGTTTTTTTAATTTTAGTTAGATAAAAAAATTATAGTATATGATCCATGAATAGTTTAATTTTCTATAGTTCACTATTAAAACATATTTATTACAATAAGCTAATCTATCTCAATATTTATTAAAGATCATTATTATTATGTGTTTTTATTTAAATTTTATAATTAATTCCTTGATTATAGGAAATAACGACTCTTTTTGGATGCACCTTGCATAGAAATATTCCATTCATAGATGGTTCCATTGACTAGAAAAGAACATATGATGTCTAAATAATTACCACATTGACTTATGTTTGTTTCATTTAATATCAGGGGCACATGAAGTATTTAGAATTACATTAAGTATGAAATGTGATAATAATCATTATATTTACA
Organism: Torreya grandis; assembly: GCA_037957365.1. Taxonomy (NCBI): domain Eukaryota; kingdom Viridiplantae; phylum Streptophyta; class Pinopsida; order Cupressales; family Taxaceae; genus Torreya; species Torreya grandis. Next base: position 720,514 of record JARHVA010004615.1, on the reverse strand, counting down.
TTCAAGTGGAATATATAAATAATTCTAAACATTCATGCCAAGTCATTAAAATGGAGTTAGATGTGGGATTATGTTTATTAGAATTTGGATTAGGGGTTAATCTAACTAGGATAAATCTTTGAGTAAATCAAAATACATAATATATAGAAAGAACACACATAAATTTATTGCAAATTAATATTTTTACAAATGTGATAAATGTAAAAATATTAAGATATAAATAGCTTATCTATAAATCAAGTCTATATGAATACAAAAATAATTATAAACTGACTATGTTATTGTGTGAGGTTGATGTGAATTAAGAATAAGGGTATATGTTATCTAGGGATAAGGTTTCAATGTTTAGAATTTTTTGAGCTATGTTAATGTCTCTAGAGAATAAATTTTTACTTTAGGTTCTTATTCCTCTATGTAAATTACGATAAATTCACCTTCACTTATAGGTCATGTGTGTCTTTACAAATGAATTTGATTCATTGCAAGAGTTTTTATGTGAATTCTTTATTCATTAAAGCCCTAGCTTGATAATAAAAGGGAAAAAATGATGTAAATTATGGTAAATAACTATGGGATGGGGTTATGTTTGACTTCAACACCCTATGTGTTGAGTCTTACCTACATTCCAATACTTCTAAGAGGATAAATCCCCATGTAACTCTTTCATGCTATGATGGTGTGTGTAAAATACTATTGTATGTTGGTGCAATATCATTATAATTATCTACTTGAAAAAATTAATTGTGACCTTGTTATTGTATTCATACCTAGATCAAGACTTTTATAGATGTAGATACTTAGAATTCTGAATAATATGTATTTTCCTCTCAATGTGTAGTTAGATATCATATTTATTGGAAATGATAGAATCCTCTTGTCATCCAATGAGCAAATGGGTATAAAATATGCTTATATAATTGATGTTTTTGGATTTTATTAAATTTAGACTTTGAAACATGAAATATAATGCATTGATATGAATTTGAATTTGGGAAAATAACTATTTGATAGGTAGACAAAATAAATGGTTTTAAAAAATATCAACCTGTGAGATTGTTTTGAAGGTATTATTTTATCTAATGAATAGAGATGATAAAATTGGAAGTATAAATCAGTCAAGAAATGAGTCTAGGATACTTGGAAAGATTAAAATTAACATTTATTATCATATATATCTTAAAATAGAGGGTCATCTATATACAAGTAGAGGAATATTGTTTAAAATTGTGGGATTGAGTATAGGCTAAGTGTGCATAAGGGGTGGCTAAAAGTGCATTGTATTAGAATTAAATATTAGTTTTAGTGTCTAAATCCCCAATCTTGTTACTATATTAATGTATCAAATTTAAATGATTAAATTAAAATTAAGATTGGTGTACTTGAGATCACCCGTAAAGAAAGGTCTTTAATTTAGATCACACGCTAAATTGTGCTTCAAGTAAACCTGCAATGAAAAATTTATAAATCATTCCTTAGGATAATAATATTAAATTACATATATGACACTTATAGGAAAAGTAATAAATAATGAATATACATTTTAATTTATGTGAAATATTATGTTTTATGGTGTAAAAATGATGACTATAGATGATGAAACCCTTGGATAATTATTTGTTAAAACACTTGAATTAGAATTTGCATGACCCAATCCTCTTTGGTAGGATAATGTGCTTAAAAAATCAAGATGCTAATTCATCATTAAACAAATCAAGGTATTAAAATATCATATAATAATTATAACAATTAAAATAGAACATTTTGGTAAAAAACTAGTACCAAAAGTTGAGTCAATATCTGTAGACGAAATAAGATTCATTTTTGTGACAACTAGTGAAATACCTAGTAAAAAACTAGTGAAATACAAATTTGAATTGAGTCTGGTGTATATAACACAATGACATGAATTTTCATTATTTATATATAAACTGGTGCATAATGGATAAATAAAGTGATCACTTACAACACACATTCACCCAATATGATATCTGAGCATATTTATTCTCATACTTGAGTAATAACAATTGATTTTTTTAGTAAACATTGCAGACTATGGAACACATGTCATAAATTTGGCCCCAATATAATAAAAATATGCAATAACCTATTTATAAATATGAAACTATTTATGGATAACCATTGAAAATTATTCTATAGATTGAATATGATTCTAATAATTTTAGAAAATACTAATTATGATTTATGGTATAAAAGTGCACCAATTTTAACAATGACAACATATGCCATTATCCTTAGGGTGAATTATTATCTAAATATAATTATTGGGTAAAATATGAGTATGTAATGTGATCAACATAACAAAAATTTTGATTTTATGTCTACGTAGTGGAATGTTGAAGCTTAGTCTTTAAAACAACCATTGTGTATGCCCCTCTTTTGAGGTGAGTTGTGAATCCTATGTAATAACTTAGATCAAATGAAAATTAATGAAAAATATGTTATATAAATATTTAAATATGAATTAAGAGTCATAACATTGGATATTATGTCATCATAGTGATAACCTAAGAAATATAATAATGTATGGTACTTGTAAATCCATGCATACATAGTTTCATGTCTAGATAGATGTTAGAAATTATACACATAATGAAAAATGATCATTTAATAAATAATTTAACTTAATATGGAAATAATAAATTAAGATGTATGGTTTCATCATGGAATCAAACAAATGGGGGGTGCATGATATCGATCATGGCATAAATATTTAAGTGAAAAATAACAATCAAGAGTCATGGAAATGACACACACACATAAAGAGCATAAGAAAGAGCATATACAAACATAATAAATATAAGGGGACACATAAAAATAACATGTTAAAATGTTAATAACATGCATATAAACACACAATAATTATTAATGCCATAATCGAAGACATTTTTAAATGTCCACAATCTAGATAAGTATAATGCACACAAACCATGATGAAAAGAAGAAAAACATAATAAACATGCATAAGTGAAATTAATCTACATAATAAAATTTTAAGCTCATAATATTAAAAAACAAAGGTATCCCTTGAGATATAAATGCTAAAGTAACTGATAAAATAATGAAATATTTATGCAATGTATTTTACTGTAGTAAAAATAATAGGAATATTCATAGAGTGATAAAACCTAAGAAAAATATAGTCCTAATGAAATTTTTGTGATGAAAAAAATTGTATAATGAATTTATTTTTTAATATAATAAATTATATCATGTGTTCACTAGGACAAATCTATTGGAATGGGGTGAATGTGCAATGTGTGACTATGAGAAGTAGTTGTAGTTTTTCTATGTTAATTTTCTAGGCATGCAATAGCATCACCACATAAAAATGAATCTAAAATTAGTAACATGTATGTTATACAACTCAATAAATTACCCTTATGAGTTATATTTGATATAAAACTAGATATATATAAGTATTAGATATACTAAATCACAAAAAAAATTATGTATATGAACTACACATGATTTTTAGAAATTTTAATATATATGTAATAATAAAAGAACATATTGATGAATGAATCTAGTGAGAGCCTCATAATCAATAGGTAACATTTAAACAATAGGAAGTATGACCTTTTTTGAATGGAAACTATCACACCATTATGAATTGTATGATCTCAACTTGGAATATGACTTACTATTTAGCTTTGTAGCATAAATAACACTTCCATAATGATAACCTATAGTATCATGTGTATATTGTTTAATATTATAAAATTTAGGAATATTTAGAACCCATTGTGTAGTATAATAACTATGTTTATGTTGTTTATTTAACACTTAATTTTATGTAATAACAATCATGGATGTGCTAGAGTAAAAAGTGGTTATATAGAATTTGTGAAAAATTTATAATCAAGTGGATTTTCAAGGATAGGTCTCCTTTTAAATTTGACCAATTTATTTTCAAATCATTGAATAGGTTTAACATTTTTATATTGATCCACTTGTATCTAATGTATAGGAATAATAACCTTTGGTTAAAATGGATATTAATATAAAATACCATGATCTTTGATAACCTCTTTCACAATTTTTTTAATGTCTATGTATTTTACAAGGCATTTCATGAAGTTGTTGAATCCACTGACATCTTAATAACATATCAAATACTCTTGCACTGGGTAATACTATAAAATTGGTGGGCATATGTGTGGGATCAATCTATAGTGGTAATGTGATCTATCCATTATAACTCATAACATGTTCATTAAATCCCTTGATTACTTTTTTATAGAAAAAATATCCCCATTTATATGTCCAAAATGTTAAATAAGTGTGATAGTTCACATATTCACTCTTGAACCATTATACACCATAACACTATATATAAGTTGATGATCAATTTAATATCAAATTAATAAATATTTCAAATAAAAATAATATACTATCCCATGTTTTGATAATGTAATAAGTGAAACTAACCACATCCTATCTCATGTCAGCAAAGCTATTCAAAATGAATAAATCATGTCAAAGGAAGTAGTGGAGTTGGACACCTATGTTAAACACATATCTCATCCATAGAGTCTTAACACTCATGTTGAGTCATCATCGACACACATTGAACATTAATTCCATGAGATAGGAGATGGAATTTCAATTATACCCCAAACCCATCAATAATAATGAACACAACTAGAAGATTGAAAAATTATCTCACCACCTGAATAAACAAAACACTAGTTTTTGAAGCATGGGAGGAGATAAGAATAGGTTGGAGCTTCTCTCCTACATGGAGTCTCAGGTCAAAAAAATTATGTGGAGGAATCTGCATAAGGGGGGATTATAGAGTACACATAGTGCATTATTGGACATGATACAGACCTTACCACAAACTTCATCTCAGCCTGGAATAACTGAACCATGGAAATGAGAGTATTAATTATTTTTATAAAGGATCCCACTAGGGAGGTTATATGGATGTCATGTGATGGCTCTAGGTATTTTAAGGATCAATCCAAAAATATGGAGATGATGCAAAAGTTATTTTGAATGAATGAGATTTTGAAAAAGGACAAGGGGTTCTTGAGATTGGATTTGCTAAGGCATTATCCAAACATATGCCTCCATATTATGAATTACATAAATTTAGAAGGTAAATTCATGCTCATCTTCTTAGATCATTTCCTTTTATTAAATCACTTCCAAGGTTATAAAATCAGCTTGCCATTTTTATGTTAAAATCCTTAAAAAGAATTTCCCTTTTCTTCTAAATTAGTGAAGCTAATTCCATAATTCATAAAGGGATCATATTTATATTATACAATCATGGGGAGACCATGAGAGGTAAGAAGCTCTATTAAGGGTGTCTTTTGTGATAGAAGACTCCCTCAATAAAGACCTAAATCCATATTTTCCCTACCTTCCTCATAGCCCTTCCCTAGTAAGCCCTAATACTAAAATTTTCATAGAGGACATCCCATTTAGCTCATTGTTAAAAAACCTAAACCCATTTTCCTATAAGAAGAGGATGGGTTAGAGTTTTTAGGGAAGGGGAAGGAAATTTTGATAGATTTGGTTTAGAAAAACAAAAGTCAGCTAGAGGAATTCAATTAAAAACTCCATAAAGTGGGTATTGGTCTCAATACCTTGATTAAGGAATGAAACTTGATAAAAAAAAAGATGGGAATGTGATATAGGATTTTTCACATATAAATGAGGTATATTACCATCCCCCCAACATGAATATATAGGAAAAGGTAGTGACTTAACACACTTCAAAACCCTTCCCTACACCCCTTTCTCTAGCTAACTCTCTTAAGATAAACCCAAAAAAGGATGCCCAAAATAAACTAAGGATGATCTTCCTAAAGGAAATTACTAAGGGCCCAATCAAAAATACTCAAGCAAGAATCATCAAGTTAAATTTGAAGGATAAGATAGAGAATTAGTCTCCTAGAAAGAAACTCATTGAAGACACTAGGTCCCTTGAGTAATACCATATTTATTTTATTTCTTTCTAGTCTTTTTTTTTTGTTTTCTCCTCTTATATTTTTAGTTATAGTTTTTTTTTATCCCTCGAGGCTTACTATACTATATTCTTCTACTTGTTTAATTGTTAGGTTTCAAGATCCTTGGAAAAATTGATAATTTACCTAATCAAATAAAAAATGTAATAAGTGGTCTAGATGCCCTTGAAACATGATATATACCAATAATTATATTCAAATGATGTTATACCTCTCTTTGAGGATGATAATAATTTTATGGAGGATATGCCTTATATGTGCAGTGCACCTTTGATTTATCTATTATTTATTGACCTATATTCTTAGGGAAAGGATTTTTGAATACCTTCATTTTTATAATCTCACTTCAATGTGCCTTTGTAATTTTGGTAGATGTATCTATGTCAATGATGTTATCATATATTAAATAATTTATCTTATGTTTCAATCTAATACATTTGTTAGTATTATGTCATATCACCCTATGAAAATCACAAAAAATATGTTGATCAAATAATTTTAGAAGACATATACTCACATCAACCTATTTAATGGGAGGGTCTGATATGATCTAAAATTACAATAAATTTTTTAACAACTTACATGGAAGTTATATGAAGTTGGTAAACTATATCCTTAGAGGAGTTAGTAACACAACTAGCTCAGTAGGTTCTTAAAATTCATTCATCAGTGTCTTTGATCATTCTTATTTTCACTAGCTTCACCTTGTAAGGTGGATTGTTCTAATTATTTGTATTAAAAATAAAAACTAGGTTGGTCTCATATTTGATATTATTTATTGCCAACAACTTAACCTCTCTTTCCTTAACTATGTAATATAATTCATCAAATAATAGAAACTTATTAAACATAATATATTCATGTAGAGGTGGAAGCAATTTTTTTGAGTATGTGTTTAAATTTATTATCTACCTTAGGATTTATCATCTTAGATTACACGGTCTTATATTTTAATACATAATCTATAATAGGCTCATCGGATTCTTTTTTGAGCTTATCAATTTGATCATATGAAAACTTTTCACTTATGTCAATGGAAAAAAAATAAAAGGAATAAATATACCAAAGGATTCAATGCATGAGATAACTAATATGGTAAATCATAAAACCATCTTAAAGCATACTTTGTTAAAATTATGGGAAATAAATTGGTCAAAAACATATCATTGAATTCATAGTTCAAACATGTTTCATGAAAATATCTCTAATTTTGTTTAGGTTACATTTTCCATCACGCATTGTAATATTAGGTGAAAAAAACCATTTTGTAAAGGACATGCCCAAATATGTTGAGAACATAAAGTGTGTAGTAAATTCTATGAGCCAAGTGTCTAATTAAGTCCTGAAGCACATTGGTTTAGTTAAAACATAATAGTCTACAAAGCTAAAATAGTCCACCTAAGGGATATTCATTGGGAATGTAATGTATGCTAACCAAAGGTAGTGTATAAATTAATTGAGTATGGATTTGTATAGTGATCTAATAAAACCCTTATATTTTCTACCTAATCTATGTTGGTATAAAATTTGTATCTAGCGATGCAAAGAAAGGAAAGGAACCCATATAAGTGGAAATTCTATGTGTATTATCCATTCTTGAATTTTTTAATTTACAAAATAGTTTGTAAAATATTATGATAAACCTAAGACTGATAAGTATTTATTTGTCTAATATTATTAATAACTTTTACTTTATCATGATTTTTTGTTTATAATTTTAAGGTGGAACTACATCTTGATAGTCATATTGAGAGTCAGTATTGTCCGAATTATGTTTTTCATTTTTTGAAGTATAGTTATTCAATTTTACATATTCAACATATTCATTATTATTTGAAGATATGGATATACCATTTTTCTTATCCATCTTATGTGCTTTATCAAAATTAAATTTGAGTGTGCTCAACTTGAGTACCAATTATTCTAGTAATTCTTCTAAGAGAGGTGGAAACAACTTTGTTAAATTGTATAAAATGTGAAATATAAACTTGAAAAATTATTGTTAGGAAACATTTTACTAAATCTAAAAACCTTAATATAACATCTGAAAATAATAAAATGAAGAAAAAAAATCACTATAAACATGAATATCTAGGTTTTTCAATATTTAACAACAAATGGGTTCACCAAAATGTTTATTAAAATTTGTATTAGGGACTTAACATTATTAATAAAAAATACTAATTAAATTAGAATACATAATATATACAAATATCATGAATTAATTGATTATAAATTACTATTTTTAAAACTATTTTAAAAAGGGGAAAAAATAAAAGATAAATAACTTAGAAATCAAGTCTAAAATACTGAAATAATGATTGTAAACAGATTATTTATGTGAGGTTTTTTTGAATAAGGAATAAGGCTCCATGTTATTTTGGTAAAAGGTCATGTTGTTTGGACTTTATGGACTATTTTAATGTCTCTAAGGTACAAATTTATACTTTAGGATTTTGGTCCTGTGTGTAAATTTTACCATATACACCTTTTCCTATAGGTCTTGTGTGTTGATTCAGATACCTTCATCTAACTACAAGAACTGGTTTGTGAATTATTCTTCATTTAAACCCTATTTCAATGATAAGAGGAGAAAATATTATAAATTGGGGTAAATGGGAAGGGGTATAGGGTTATCCCTGACATCAACATCCCATGTGTTAATCACTACCTATATACCAATACTCTAAAGAGGGATTAGAGTCAAAGTATTTTTCCCATACTATGGAGGTGCATGTACAACATTGGTAAAATGATATATTTTGGTGAAATAATGGTGTGATTATGTACTTGGAAAAATTTATTGTGACCTTATTATATATTTAGATCTATTTTTGGGATTATTAGTGTGTATGATCTCATAATTGGGAATAATAGGTACTTTCTTCCCAATGTGTAGTTATATATTTTGATGATTTCAAATGATAGAATTTGTATATTATCCAATGAATAAATGGGTAGAAAAAAAGATTATATAGTGTAAATATTTGGATTTTATCAAATCAATATTGTGAAACATGTGGGATGACCCATTGGGATGAATTTGAAAATGAGAAACTACCTACTAATTATCAAATGGATAAAATGAATGGTTTTAGACATGACTAGCCTCTGGAATTATCCTAAAATATCAGTTTCATTTTAGAAAAAGAGATAGTCAAACTAATGGTATAAATGAGCCAAGGAGTCTAGTCTACTTATAAAGAGGAATAGGAACATTTAGTATCATATTTGACTTTAGATATAAGGTGATCCATATATAAGTAGAGGAATAATGGTTTGAAACTATGAAACTGAACATATGTGTGGATAAGAGGTAACCATAAGTGTATTGGTTTAACATTAAATGTTTATTTTAGTATCTACACATTCTATCTACACATTATTTATAAAAAGTGACATGGTTTTTTTTCTAAACAATAAAGGAATTATTTTTATTCATATGGTTGGAGATTGTAACCTTACACACACACACACACACACACACACACACACACACACACACACACACACACACACACACACACACACACACACACACACACACACACACACACACACACACACACACACACACACACACACACACACACACACACACACATATATACATACATACATATATACATATATGGTGCAGAAAATAGCCAAAATGTTCTCAATGTGATTGGAATTATATTCAAAAATATTTAATAGTATAGGTTTACTTTATATATTGATCACCACTTAAATATGGATAATGGATTAGTAAAATAACATTTCAATCAAAAATGTTTAATTTTATAAGGCAAAAGTTAGCCAACCTAAAAAAAGATACTTCAATATCACATTTATAAGAATTAAAACACTCATCAAAATAAAATGTTAATTAACATAGGTTGAAAAAGAGTTTGAAAATAGTGAGTCTCCAAAAAATCATGAATTTTTTTTGTTCAATGAAAAATATTTAAATATTATAATTGAGTGTTGTCACTAGGAACCTTATAAATACCAATATTGATATGTCGATGGAGATATGTTGATTAACTATTTATATAAGTGTTATGTAACTTGGTGCCTCTTCAAAGGGATGAATATTTTTACCATTTAATTAAAAAAATATGAAATCATAAATGCATAGCTGAGCAAGACTTTTAGGATTCAAAGACTCATTTATACATTATTGATGGACAACAAGCCATGGAATCATATAATATTATCCTATAAAATCATAATTTTAAATATGTACATGATATAATCAAACAAAGGCCTAGTTTTATTCTATAATAGAATACCAAAGCATAGTAGATAATTATAATATGAAAATAACAACATTGATAATAATAATAATAATAATAATAATAATAATAATAATAATAATAATAATAATAATAATAATAATAATAATAATAATAATAATAATAATAATAATAATAATAATGATGATGATGATGATGATGATGATAATAATAAAAATAATAATAATAATAATAATATATGGGTTCAAACTAAGGTTACTAACCAACTATACAAAGTAATGTTAACATGGATCATAAAGAGGATACCACAACAACTTGGTACTAACCATGAAAATATATAAAATTAGAAGGTATTTAAAATTAAATATTGACTTGAAATAGCATTAGAAAAAAATTCAAATGCGTTTATAACCCTTCATTTAATTTTGTGAATCAAGACTTTGAAATATAATCTCGAATATTTTTGAAAAATAAAAACTAGATAGCTTAAATAATAAGTTATTCTTTCTTCTCCTAATATAAGATTTATGAAATGGGTGTTTTGTTGTGATCTATATATAAATAGTGGGATTGTATGTTTTATAGAAAAGGATTTTGATCTAGATTTCAAGCCATAATTACCTAATAATCTAAAGAAAATAAAAATTAAATAAATTAGGGGTATGTCTATAAAAGAGTTAACCATATTTTTAGATAAAGTTGTAAATGATGAAGTATGTCTAAGAACATCCATTTAACCTATTTTCAAATTATAAGTGTAAATTATTATAAAATAAGATATAATTGAAAGGAATAATGCTATAATCTATTTCAAATTATGAATATCAAAAGAACTTGCTTTGATAGGGTGCACTACCTCTAATGTTGTGTAAAAGTTTGATATTCATGAAATCCAAATTTGTAAAACAATTCACAAGTTAATATATTGGAAATTAAAATGGAAAATAATTACTATAATGATAGGGAATGGGATTCCTAAAAAAGTAGATGAAGAAACAATGATTCCAAAAGATGATAAAACTCTTTCACTATTAACACACAAGTGAGGGATACGAATACATATGATTTCACATGCAAAAGTTATTTTCCATTTGAATTGAGTATTAAGTTGGCAATATTAAAATAAAATATCTCTCCCCTTAGTGAAGAAGTTATTATTTATGATCTATGTAATGATCAAATGAAAAATTAAAGAAAGTTATATTATAGATACGTTTTCCTACGTCGATTATAGTGAAATAGTTTATGTTTTCATCTTTATTGTTCTATTTGTTAAAGAACATTCAATTCATAAATATATTTTCATCTACATGAAAAGAGTTAAAAACATGAATGAAATAATTTATGAAGGATGCTAAATAATTATAAATGATGAAGGCGGGTTTTAGGAATTTTTTGTGATTTATGGCATATATGGAATTCAAAATGAAAACATGGTTGAGGAATATTTGGCCATATAAATCAAACGGTCACATAGTCCGTTAGATATCATGTGTTTGGCACATATTTGGATTTTTATATCAAATAATCCATTTAATTTTGAGGGATTAGTGCATTTTTGGGAGCAAATTATTAACATGTGTAATACAAACTCATCCATTATTTTGATTCTTTATGATGGGAAAAATGGATTACAAGAAAAAAAAATTAAAAATATTCAATAATATTCATAATTGAAAACATAATCTAGGAGATGGTGTTAACAAATTACTACAAGTATTTGACAACAAATATAGGCAGATTTCTAAAACTAAAGGAATACTACTCTTACAAAATATTTATACATATTTATAATATTAATAAAATTATTTCTATTGTATGATTCTTTGTTAGAATTTATTGATTTATTAAAATATAGTAACTTCATAAATGAACTAATAAACTAGACATGACTTCAAACCTATCACAAACAAGTGTCTATGTTGAATAAAATGATTACATGACTAAACACATAGATGAATAAACACCACAAAATTCCACTTTCGGCTCCCAATAAGTAATAAAAAATAACTACCATTTGAAAAACCTTCATTACTTTCTTACCATAGTTAGTTTGAATTTTCCACTTGTGGTTGAGGAATATATTCATATAAATTATAATTAAAATCTTAAACATAAAATTGTTTGATTATTATATTTTTAATTATTTTCAAATTTTTATATTATTATATTTTATAATGTCTCCAAAAAACCACATGTTTATTCTTGATTTAGATGGATTGCTAATACATAAATGCGGTTCAAAGAAGAAATGTAACTTCCAAATAAATAAGGAACACTTTAAACCAAAATGAATGGTGACCCAATTTATAACTATTGCATCTATGTTATTTCAAACTTTATTTTGTATTTCATATAATACATATAAAAAAAAAAAAAATGTAACAAAATTACTAAAACAATTTAAAGTGGTTCTATTTTGTTAGGGTTTAGATTATTGTAATATTTTTTAAAAAAATTGTATTAAGAATTTGGATATTATTTGGTAAAATTCTCAATTTTATTATAACACTACAAACACTATTATAGTCAATCATGCCAACAAAGGTGTTTCTAAAGATAATTTTATTGTATCCATGAATGAATCTCTATGTCAAAAATTAAAAAAAGGGACAAATGTATGATGGAAACATTGTTCACATAACTATACTTAATTGGGAATGAAGAGGATGTGAGAAAATATCTAAAAAATTCTTAACCTTTATGTAGATTTTTGTGCTCCTATAAGTAATGATTAAGATTTTATGGCAGATGATAGATGGATTTAATTTTCAATTTTTTTTATCAACCATTTTATATATATATATATATATATATATATATATATATATATATATAATTGCTTCATTATGTTTTCATACACTATAATATACCAATTGGATATTTATATTTTATAACTCTATGAATATAATGATAATTTATAAATTTATGAGTAAAATGTTATTTAATAATTATACATTTTAAAAATTGGTTTTTTTTTGCCTAAAATATTAATGCATTTATGAATAGAATGTTGATTAATACTATGATATTTTTTCCAAATTTATTTTATAATATTTTCAATAATGTTAACCACCAACTAGATATTTAAATTTATACGTGTGTGAAAATTGAATATTTAATTTATAATTATATATTTTCATTCATATTATTTTGAAATGACAATGCTAAAGGATAGAGTGAATTTGAAATAACAAATGCCAGAAGATAAATTAAATATTATTTCACTAATCAAAACTTTTTGATTGATATCTGAAGGATTTCTTCCAATTGGTTTCAATATTTGGTATAAATACCAAGGATAATGACATTATTCATGAATTTCTAAGCTTTATTAATTGAAATTAGATAATTTACAACATGTTTTGATGGATTTTTTTGAATTTTAAAATTTTTATACATATAACCATGACATTTCTAGTGGAAACATTGGATATTTCTCATTTGATTTAAAATTTATGTTTAGAGACATTTTTTATGCTTGTGATAGGATTAACCTAACACTATCCTATCTCAACAGGCTTGGACTTAGAGAATGTTGATTTAATAGATCTCCTAATATTTAGTTTACCCAAGTAATGATCAATTAATTTAAGGATATAGTAGAGGGTAACCTATAACACAAAGTTAGAATCTCCTTCCCTTTCTATTTGCACTTCTCAGTGCTCCAAAGTCTGTTTGCTCATAGAAAAAAGGAGTCTCACCCTATATTGCATGAAGGATTGATCCTTATAATAGAAGGTTTCTGAAAAAACAATGCCATTGTCCTGAATCCTTATTCAGACAAAAATAAGGATTCACAGAGTAGGAAGAATGAAACTGTAAAGGGGAAAGAAAAAGTTAAATCTAAATCCTCCAGCTTGAAAAAATAGATTGTTGATGAGGAAACTGAATGGGAAAGTATAGAAAGTTCTGAGAAGGAGAGTATGGAGGAATAGGAAGGAACGGATAGTGGGGATTCCAGCTCTAATATGGAAGGGAAAGATAAAAGTGAGAATGAAAAAGAAGGGGACACAACAGAGGAAAAAATAGAATAGAAAAATCATGAGGATAATCAGCAAGTGTCAGGGGGAAAAAATAAATGGATGTTTTATTTGAGGATCCTACTTTGAAAATAGAGAAGGAACATATAGTTCAGGATTCCTATCATGCGATGGAAACTAGAGAACAAGTAAAGGATGATCTTGTCCACAATGAAAAACTTGGTTGATATTAAAGAATAGAAAAGAATAGAAAGGGAGGATCAAACTGAAAAGGATAAAGTCAATCCAAAAGAGAACACTGAAGATTTTAGTGATGTCTAGCAGAGTGACAGGAGGCTTCCCTTCATGAATTTAGCCAAATGCAAAGCAAATGCTATTCTTCAAGTTGACTCATGGATGTATAAGGAAATAATGGAACATAATCAGGAAGCTGATTGGAATAAAATCAATAGTCTAGAAATGCATATGAGAGATATTCCTATCAAACTTAAAGATTATGAGAACAATCTTAGAAGGCTCATTAAGGAAAATAGAATGAAGATGGAGGAGGTTACTTCTAGCATATGTGTAGCTACTGCAAACCTTGGAAAATGAGCTAATGAGGAAATAAAATCTTTGGAGGGGCCTAGAAAGAGGACCAGATAGAGCTCAAGGAAGAAAGCAATGCAAGAGGCTTTTATGTCGACTGCAATATCCATACAGGACACTGCTGGGATTGGGAAGGAAGTAGTGAAGATGATCCTAGAATTAGAAGAATAGGGTCTTTCTGCTCTTACTGTTCTGGTCCTTTTTGTTGGATGTTATAACTGGTTCCATTTTTTGGTTCTTTGTTTTCTAAACGTATTTGAGTTTCTAGTTCTCTGTAAAACCTGGGGTCTTTCTTTTGACGATCTTGACTTGTGGTTTCAAGTCCCTGTAAAACCTATTTTTGATACTGCTCAGCGGTAGGTGTTAGGTTTGTTTCTCCTATGGGCATTATTGTTTTATCCTTCTTCCTTTGTTTTAGGGTTTTGGGGTCCCATCAAAACCTGTTTTTATCTTAATCTAAAACCTATAACACAAATGTCAAGAGTAAAGTAATTAGATAAGTAAAGTAATGTAATTAAATTAATCTAAACTAGGGGGATGGTACCATGGTCAACCAAATGATGGTCAATGCAAAATAAAGTTAAATATGTAAAATATAATAAATAATATAGCCACACCATCTTATTTTGTGTAAATAAAACTTAAAAACTGGTACACCCATATTCATTTACTAAGTAACAAGTAACATCTAATCTAATAAGTAAATAAAGTAAAGAGTATAGGATTACAAATACTTACCTTGAAGTGGACCCATTGAACATCAATATCCCTAATGAATATGAACCTTATATATTGATCTAATACCCAAAACCAACCATAAAATCTAAGCTAATGGTATCGGCCCAAGAAAAATAGTTGAAAGATGTTAGGTGACACATAATGGTTACTATTGATAATTTAGCCTCCTAGGTCAAATGTCAACCCCTATAATATAAAATTTGATCAGTGCATCAATTTACATTATAGATAAGTCTAAATAAGGTATTTTAACAAATATTTTAGAATTGTTTAAGGTAATTTTGGAGAAAATAAGGTATTTTCAAAAGTTAAGGTAAAGTGTGTTTATGTGTTTTATACTTATCTAAGGAATGCCTAATGCAAATCCTTATTGGAGGTCATTATTGCATCTTATCCCAATGAAGTTAAAGTTTTTTGAATTCAACACAAGCTAAAAATGATGGTTAGTATGTTTTCACACACTTTTCCAAGTCTTTTGAATTAGTTTCAAAGTGAAGGTGGTAGTTA
This sequence comes from Torreya grandis, assembly GCA_037957365.1. Classification (NCBI taxonomy): domain Eukaryota; kingdom Viridiplantae; phylum Streptophyta; class Pinopsida; order Cupressales; family Taxaceae; genus Torreya; species Torreya grandis. Next base: position 704,464 of record JARHVA010004615.1, on the reverse strand, counting down.
CATTAGTCTTACATAGAATATCAAGGTAGAGTAACATCATTTTGTAGGTGATAACATTGGAACAAGGTGATAAAGGCCCACTAAAACTCCTTCCAACCTTCATCAAGCTAAAATCATGCTCAAAAATAATTTTTAGACCTCTTCTGTACTAAAAATCATTCAACTTCTCCATTGGGTCATTAACAAACACAAAAATGTCATTTTCATCAAATTGTTTCATGGAGAAGGATATGTTTTAGACCAAACACCATTATGGTATGTTGACCACCATTGTGACATTCTAATTCATGGTAATACTTCTAGGATTATAATTTAGAGTTTTATGAATCATCGTTAAGATGTTTAGTGCCTCTAAAACCCTCCAAAACCCCACTGTCATAGTTTTATCCTTGAATGGTAGGTCTAAGATTGGTGAAAGTATTGAAATGATTTAAAAGTGTCTCTTAGATGTATAATGATCCCTAAAACATCAATTTTAGAACAAAATTCCAATGATTATGTTAGTTTTAGCAAGATTTTTTTTTTTATTGTTTGAGATATCACAGTCAAGGTTTCTACGGTCTATGAGGTGTTTCAAGAATTAGGATGATTTAGATAAAATTTAAATTATATTTAAAACCTCATAAAAATAAAATAATCCTTATTAAATCATCTCCAAGTTATATATATATATATATATAACTTGGATCATTAACAAACACAAAAATGTCATTTTCATCAAATTGTTTCATGGAGAAGGATATGTTTTAGACCAAACACCATTATGGTATGTTGACCATCACTGTGACATTATAATTCATGGTAATACTTCTAGGATTATAATTTAGATCTTTATGAATCATCGTTAAGATGTTTAGTGCCTCTAAAACCCTCCAAAACCCCACTGTCATAGTTTTATCCTTGAATGGTAGGTCTAAGATTGGTGAAAGTATTGAAATGATTTAAAAGTGTCTCTTAGATGTCTAATGATCCCTAAAACATCAATTTTAGAACAAAATTCCAATGATTATGTTAATTTTAGCAAGAATTTTTTTTTATTATTGTTTGAGATATCACAGTCAAGGTTTCTATGGTCTATGAGGTGTTTCAAGAATTAGGATGATTTAGATAAAATGTAAATTATATTTAAAAACTCATAAAAATACAGTAATCCTTATTAAATCATCTCCAAGTTATATATATATATATATATATATGTAAAGAGGAAAGAAATATACAAGTAAAGGTTTATGGGGTTTTAAAATGCATAGTCTTGTGGGTTTTAGATAATTTTAAAGGGTTTGGGAATAATGAAAGAATAAAAAACACTTTACATACTTTTTTAAGTCTCATACTATCCATTCCATGCTCAACCATCTTGAATTCATTCACAAGTGACTTTCTAAGACTGATTCAAATACATAATCCTCAAGTGAGAGGAAACATAGTTCTATGAAAAAGTATAGTTTATGTTTGATGAGTAATCCATTTGGAATGAGATTTGATACACATAAATTAAAGTTTTTAATTTTTTTTAGGAGAATCCAATAATTTTATAAATTCTTTAGGATCATTCTTGATAGTAAGTTGCAGTTGGCAGACTTAAGCCCATTAGTCTAAGGTTCTTAAATAGGGTTTCAAAGGTAAAGGAATAGTGAATAGGTTTGTAACCAATTATAATTTATATAATACCTCCTTTATATTATTCCTCTAATTCATCTAACCTTAGACCTATCTCAAACATGAAAAGAGAAAAATGTTGAAAGAAATGAGATATTTGTGCATGCAGAGTTGGGATGTTTCTTGGAAAGATGTGTATGTTTTCTCATTGGAAAATATTATTAGATAAGTCATAAAATATCCAAATTGTCCCCAATATCTATTAAAATTCATAAGAATCAATTCAATTCAAGATCAAGCTTGTAACGAGTTTGGATCCTAGAATGCACTCTTATAGGTTTGCATGTATTAATATCAAGAATATACTTTTTTTGCTAAACATGAAGTTAAAAAAGGTTATGTAGGGTGTGAGGAACCATGTAAAATACATAAAAAGTGATAAAACTTATTTTAATGAGGATAAACCATCTGGTTTTATCCAAAATCTTCTGTATAAAATCTATTAGGCCCTTAGAGACCTAGAAATATTAACATTGTTATTAAAACTTAATATTTAATAAACAAATATATAGATTGGTTTATTATTATTTTAAATGATATAGATCCCCTAAATAAATATTTTAATATTTTTTCAAACCCTACACTAGCCTCCTCTAGTAATAGGGTTGCAATGAGGGCTAAACTTGAAATATACATACATACAAACTTGCATATAGAAAATAGAGATGGAACATGAAATTTTTGAGTGAAACATGAATTTTAAAGGATATTTAATGGTATAAGATACATATAATAATATTTAAATAATAATTTTTCAAGTTATGAAGAGGATAAAATATGAAAATGATGCCATTAGAGTTAGAAGGGCCATAATGCCTACAAACATTGAGCATGGGTTAAAGCAAGTTTTGAGACTTTTGAGCATGGATTAAAGCAAGTTAAAGCAAGTTTTAGACCTAATGGGGCATATTAGACTCAATTATAATGCTAATATTGAATAATAAGACCAAGCTGAAATATAGCATGATAAAGATGTTAATGAATGCATCTTGGTTTCTAATCTCATTGAGCCTCATGAGCAATATGAACAAGTTAAATATGACATGGCAATAACTAGTGATATTATAGTAGCGGTTTCATAAGATTACAGTCCTAACCATATGATAAATAAAGACATAAAATAAGATGTAGTGATTATTAGTGAATCTAAAGAATCCTACAGTGGGGGTCAAGAAGGTTTTGATGGCTTGTGGTAGCAATAAATTTCTCTCATTCAAGATATTGATATTATTTCTAGGCCTACATCTCCCAGTGAAGATGTTGATAAGTTGGTTGCCAAGATTGGAGAACATGCCCAAGAATATATTAATCAAAACATATATCAAGTAGATCCTAATGAAGCTAAAGAGTAATTTTTGAAGCTCCATGAAGATCTTTAATAACTTACCACAATTGACAAGTAAAATGACATCTCTCAAGTTGTCATATAAGGCCAAGAATAATGTCCTAATGTGTCATTAGAGGATGAAGTTTCAAATGTTCCTATGAATCATAATGTGATCACATTAGAGAGTTTTCTCAATGTTGAAGAGAAAAATTAGTTGAGTGTTGAGCCATAAAAGTAATTTTTCTATGTAGTGAATATGTTTGATTTAATTTATCTATTTAAAAGCAAAATAAAGAGATTAGCAACCAGAAAAGGAGTTGATCCAACAGGGACAATGTCCAAGTAGTAGTTTGTCCTTCATTTATTATAACCATATGAAGAATACCTAAGAGGATTTTGTTTTAACCCAAGTGGAATATATGTATTTTGAGCCTTGAACATAGTAGGTTAGTTCTTGCTTTCACTAAGTGCTTCTAGAAAATGTTGTTTAGTGGTTTTATTTTCTTTCCCCTAAATACCTCTTGGCATAATGTGGTGTCTTGTTGTTGTGTGTGTTTTATTTTTGTGTGTTTGAGAAGGTATCTTCAGTTGTCTCACTTGTTCTAAAGGTTGAAGCTAGTTTTCAAGTCTAAATTAGGTTTGGTGTTAAGTGATTAGTGACTCCATATCTTAATAGACTGATAAGGCTACTAGTTTAGATATTTAGTAGGCTAACCAACCCCTATGAGTCACCAAAAAAGTTGATAATTCATCCTCCTAGGCCAAATACCAATTCTTATAATCCAAAAATAAATAATTACATCATTTTACCTTATAGATAAGTCTAAATGATGTATTTTTCAAAATATTTTATCATTGATTAAGTTAATTTTGGAGAAAATAAGGTATTTACAAAAGTTAAGATAAAGTGTGTTTTATACTTATCCAAGGAACTATTAATGCAAATCCTTGTTGGAGGTCATTATTTTATCTTATCCCAATGTGATTCAAGTGTGGTAGAGTCAATCTAAGGTAAAAATGGTGGTTAGTACATTTGCACACACTTTTTCAAGCCTTTTGAGTTATTTTCAATGTGAAGGTGGCAGTTACAAGAGTCTTACATAAACTATCAAGGCAAAGTAATGTCATTTTACATGTGATCACATTGGAAAAAGGTGATATGGGCCCACTAAAAATCATTATATCATTAATCAAGCCAAAATCATGGTTGTAAATAAGTTTGATACCTATTAAATGAAGAAAACCATATAACTTCTCCATTGAGTCCTTGGTAAGCACAAAAAGGTCATTTTCATCAACTTATTTCTTAGAGGAGGAGATGTTTCAGACCAAAAAAATTATGGGATGTTGAACACCACTATTAACTTCAAATTAATAGCAATATTTGTATAATTTGAAGGTAGATATTTATGAATCATTGTTAAGAAGTTTAGTGCCTCTAAAAACCAATTAAAACCCACTGCCACGGTTTTCTCCTTGAAATACTAGGTTTAATATCCGTGAATAAATGAATTTATTTTTTAAAATGTATATTTGATGTATAATAGTCCCTAAAAAATCAAAATTATCACAAAATTCCATTGATTATGTTGGTTTTATCAAAAAAATCTCTTTGTTCTTTTGTTTAAGACATGATAGTCAGGTTTTGTGGGGACTATGAGGTGTTTATAGATTCAAAATGTTTTAAATAAAATGTAAATTATGTTTATAACCTTATAAAAATATAAAAATCCTTCCTAAACCATATACAATAAATATTGATATGCAAAAAGGAAAGAATTGTACATGTCCAGGTCTGTAGGGTTTGAGAATGCATAGTCTTATGGTTGTTTGATAGTTTTGAAGGGTTTAAGGATTATAAAATAATAATAAACACTTGATATACTTATTCAATAGTATAATAATATAGATTTCACGCTCAAAAATATTTCATTCATTCATAAAGTGACTTTTTTGGAATGATTCAAATGCATAGTCCTTAAGCGAGAGGAAACACAGTTTTATGAATAAACATAGTATATGTTTGATGAGTAATCCATTTATAATGAGGTTTGAGACACATAAATTCAAGTTTATAAAATATCATATGAGTATCAAACAATTTTATAAACTCTTTATAATCATTCTTGACAAGAAGTTGTAATTATCATACTTAAGATCATTAGTCCAAGGTTATTAAATAATGGTTCAAGGGTAAAGGAACAGGGAATAGGTTTGTAACAAAATATTATGTATAAAATAAATATTTTATATTATTAATATAATTAATCTATCCTAAAACCTATTTCAAACATTAAAAGATAAAAATATGGTAAGAAATAGGGTATTCATGCATGCACAAGTTGATTGTGTAAGTTTACAAGTAGAGTTAGGATGTTTCTTGGAAAGATATATATTTTTTATCATTGGGTAATATTATAAAATAATTAATAAAATATTAAAATTTTCCTTAATATCCTTTCAATATCATGATAATCAGGGGATTCAATTTAAGAATAAGATTGTAACAAGTTTGGAGCCTATAATGCACACCTATAGGTCTGCACGTAGAAATATGGATAATATATTTTTTATGTCAAACATGAAGTTCAAAAAGGTTATGTAGGGTGATAATAACCATTATATATACGTTATAAGTGATAAAAATACTTGTCATGGAGAGAAACCATATGTTTATATCCAAAATCTTCTATAATAGGTCTGTCAAGCCTGTAGAGACCTAGAAAGATCAACATTGTGATTGGAGCTTGATATTTAAGAAACTGATAGAGATATTGGTTTATTATTGTTTTAAATTATGTATATATACCCTTAATAAATATTTTAAAATTTTGGAAAAACCTACACTAACCTCCTCCAAAAATAGGGTTACAATGGGTGCCAAACTTGAAATATGCATACCTACAAGCCTGTATATAGAAAATAGAAAGAAAAATGCAATTTTTGAGTGAATATTAAAGTTTTAATATTTTATATGGTATAATAATATTTAAATAATGATATTACAAGTGATTAAGAGGATAAAACATCAAAATTAGGCCACTAGGGTTATAAAGGGCACAATGCCTACGAACCCTTGACATGTGGTAAAGTATATTTTGAGACTTGCACTAAAATCCCATTTTAAAAAATAGTGGGAGATGTATCAGACATAATAGAATCATTTATAACCAAATTCAATAAATTTTAAGTCCTTTATGCTCAAAACACTCATCTTGACCTTCATACATAGGCCTGCATAGTCAAGAAGGTCAACTTTATTATGTGACAAGTTAAAGTATAAAAATAATTGAGAAAAATGAAATTAATGGGTGATTAAAAGGTTCTTAGACTTAAAATATTTGGAATTGGTTGATCATTTTAGGCCCCATACTCTATGAACAATCATTAAGAATGCAAAAACCTCAAAACTATTTTTATGACCCTCAAGGAGCTTGATGACTAAAATTATTTGTTTAGTGGATCATAATTCACTTTAAATGTGATTAAAAAACTTTTATTATGTCTTTTAACCTCAAAATATCCTATTGGAGAAATAGTATTGAGATGTGTGGAGGATAAGTACAAGAAAATGGTCTAAAATGACACTTTTGAGGCCCAATTTCATGTTGTTGGTTATGTTTGAACTTATTAACTATTAAAAGAGACTATATAGGGTTATATAGAGGTATCATGACATTATAAAATTCATATTATATGTTCCCATGGTGATAAAATACGTTTTGATCCACTAATCAAGCCTTAGTGAATACTTGCGTTGATAGAGTATGGTTACAAACCTCCTTAAGGTTATCAAAAGTGTAATAACCTTCAAATAATATTTATAAAAATCAAATATAATCCTTTAATTAATATCCAAGGAATAATCATGTTTAATTCTCATGTTTTAGGTAGTTTTTGATGACTCATGCATAGACAATTCATTAGGCATGTTGTTTAAAAACCCTTAAAGAAGCATATGGGTCTCTATCAACTTTTCAGGCTTATCTCAAGTTAAACACACTCTTAAATACATTAAGTGTATATAATCACTTGCACTTACAATTTTTAAACCATTAAACATGAATAAGGTTTCAATACAATTCTTAATCCTACATGAAGCTTTTATTTCATGAACACTTACAACCCCTCCAAACTCCTTGCTAGTAGGCTGTGAAGATTAATCCATTGAAGATGTTATATGAGCTTGAATAGAGATTTAATTATATTATAAAATACTTACATGAAGTGATAATATATGGTTTTAATATTTAAATAGTGACTAGATGTGATATAAGAGATAGACTTATCCTCATTAACTCTCTTTAGTTTAAACATGTTGAAGCATGAAACTATAGGTTTTAATGATGTAGATCAAGTAGGCCATGTGTCAATGTTTGGATTGATATTCAATAACTCAACTTGTAACTCCAATCAAGAAATGGAAATTTCCCATGAAGAAATAGGAGTCATAAGAGTTGAATAGCCACTTCTATACCACCTCTCATGAGGTCATCATCAAGTCAAGCTAACACATGTTGAAAATGAATGATATGACTAATATTCTTCCTTTTGTAATTTGTAACTATTTTTTATGATGGATAATATTCATTATGGACTTTTTGCATGTCTTCTCTCTCCTTATCTCTCCATTATTATATATATTTGGCCTTGAATGGATTTTAAAGGATCCTCCACATTTGTAAGGTGAATCCCTGCTCCTTTTTCATGCCAGTGAATCAATGATGACTAAATTTTACCTTTTACTACTTTTGTGTTTAGTGTAAATTCATGAATGATTGATCTATTCATGTGATGATATGGTTCTCTTTGAATTTTCATCTCATTATTATTACCTCTATACATTTGATTTCTCTTTTATAGGTTGTAGTTAGTGTTATATCAATTTTATTCCATTGACTAGAAGTTGAAATTAAATTATCCCTCCTAATCTTGCTCTAATCCTTAACTTCTCTATAATTACTTATGTAATAAGACAAAATAAGGAGTTGTGTGACTATATTTTAGTCTCATGGTCTATTGTGCACTCTCAAATGAGTGGATAAGATCAAGATATTTAGTGCATCACCCCTATTACTTACATGTTCAGTTTATCTTTCTCTTTTCCTTGAATCTGAGTTCTAGTGTTAGTATTATGTGTAGCATCAAGGGAACCAGACCTCTCTAGAGATTCAATCCATATTTAGGCCACCCATAGCCTATGAGTGTTTCCATTTTGTTAGTTGGGTGAGGAGACCTAAAACACCTCATTAAATGATACAAATCAAAGTCACAATAGTAAAAACCAAACCAATACAATACAAATGTTAGAAGACATGGTCAAAGCTACATTGGGCTATCTAATATTGTATAAGAATGGGAAATACACTAAACAAATGATATCATGTTGAAAGATGCCATATGATATAATAAAAACTATAAAAAAGAATAAGATTAATATTGAAGAGGTAAATGGAAAGATAATTTAAAGAATGTAGACTATTAGTAAGATTCATGTAATCATGATATAGTGGAAACATCTCTCAAAAAACACCATGAGAATTCCCACCCCTTTCTTAGTGCAACCTATAAGGCATGCAATTAAGGATGCTGATGGTTAACATGTCAAGGTGAGATAAAGTTTTAGAAGATGTTTGAAAGGAAAAATATTATGTATACATATGCCCACTTGAAGTTCATCAATTGTCACAATAGTGTAATATGGGATGGTGTTTTTGGAAAAACATAACAACACAAAAATGTAAATCAAAAGAAATGTTGAAGTGAATGAAAGTAAATAAAATGAAATTATGTACCTCCACTTACCATGATAAGTATAGGAAAGGTTGTGTATGTCATAGGTGATGAAAGGTACCTGAAGTGTGGAATGAGAAGCAAACCTAAAAATAACATAGAACTCATTTTTTTGTAATTTGTTTTTGTTATATCCTTTAAATTATCTATCTCACTAAGGTTCTAAGGATTATTTCAATTGATGAAAATGACCTACAAAAATTAAAATATGAGTGAAATATGGAATTTCATAATAAATAAATGAAGGGTACAAAATTTGAAATTCTTTTATAAATAGATTAAAAAATCTTCATTTTTTCATTTTATAATTTTATAAATCCATATCTTTAACTATTAAAAGCTAGCACTCTGAGAGACTTTGGCTTACAGATGAGGATTCATATGTGTTGGTGAATGTATCAAGTTTTGATTATATTCATACAAGTAAGTAGTGCATTAATTAATTATTTTTTTCATGTTTGTATTTAATTAACTAGATTAGGAAATATGTGTATCAGGGAAAATATGTGTAGAAATGTTTTCCCCAACAAGCACAAATGTGAAAGATAAAAATAAAATGTCAATTGGGTAGTCAAAAAAATGTTTACAACTAGTGCCAAGGGAATTTATTAAGCTCAATGAATAAATAATAATGCTCACTATATTGTACTAGCTAAGATGATGTAGTCTAAAATATAGATAAAATTTATTGGTTGATACCATATAAAATGGATAATGTAGTTAAGTGATTTCATAAATTATGTCATATGGCATGAACGATGTAATAAAAATGAAAATTGGTTGATACTATAGTAGATAGATGATATAGTATACAAAATTGTTGGATAATATTGTATGGTATGGCCAATGGCATACAAAAATAAAGCATGGCCAATGTAGTATAAAAAGGGATAAAAATGATTTTTTTTCTATTTTCAATGATTTTAAGAATTTCTAATAGTTGTTTTGATAAAAATTATGTTTTATTTATTGACATTTTTTAGATATGCTAAAGGTTTTGGACGTACTTGGATTCATTATGGTTATTGATCTAATTGAGATATATATGGTAATGGATCAATCATAGATTCGTGGAGATGTGTCAGGTGCATCTTAGTATGGAGTTTATCACCATATTTATTAGGTGATGAGAGAGACTCACTGACACATTTATATGGGTTATGGATGGGGACATTATATATGTGTATATCACCTTAGAGGACATCCAAGTGATTCTAGGGTTACAAATTATGGGCACACCAATGGTGTAAAATATCCATAACATGGTGGATGAGAGGTGAATGAGATCCCAATGGGATACTAGATCAAACATGTACAATATGCATGTGCTTGGTGTATGAATATTTGAGGTGTACATATATGGCATTTTGGACATTTGGAAGGACTTAATTAGGATTATGATGGCACAAGTACTTTATCATAAGTATAATGGGGCCATTATATTATACATCATCACCTTTTGCCACTTGATTCTAGAGGAGGACATGTTATATGATTTAGGATTGATCATCTAGGTGAAAATGGTGCATGCTCTATATGATATCTTGAATAGGGACCAAAAAATGATGGGATTGATTATACTATTAATGAGCTAGATATATGATATGTTCTTATTGTATAGACCCACAAGACTAATTCATGATATATATAATTTAATCCCATGAGTGAGGAGATGGGATCAAGAACATATTGTTTATCTATCCATCACATGTTCACATTAGATATCATGTGACAAGATTAGAATATATATATGCCATACATATAAAGGTATCATGGATGCATGTCAATATGGCCAACCATATTTTAATTATAGTTATGAAAGTGGGTCATTATACACTACTCATAGTGCATGGATCCATATCCATGTGGCTGCATCCTAGGATAAGTTTTACATGTGCATCCAATAGCTCCTTTCATGGTTTCAGCATTTATAGCCCACTATGATATAGATCCATGAAGTGTAAGAGGGAAAGGATTGTAAGTTTTAGTACCTATGTCTAGCCTCACCTAATTAGAGTGGTGATATGATTATGGAGACAATAGTGGATGACATAGGTGAAATACATAACCATAGAGTGACAAGTGCATATATCATCTCAACAAACTATAGTAGTCTAACAGGGGAAATATATGGGTTTATTGCCAACACATTTACTTGATATCCTTCATGTTATAGGTGGATTATGTATTTATACTACCGTTAGTAAGTAAATGTTTTTAATTTTATGCTTACTTTCATTTCTTATAGTTAGAGATATACATGATATGTACTAGTGATAGATAGACTAAAATTTTGTAGATACATTTGAGATCCATTGTTATTTTAGTTTTAATCTTACATATTTGATGGAAGATGAGGAAAATTAATGGAGGAAAATGGTGGAGGTGAACCATAATTATATTTTGGACCTTTTGCTTCCTCAACAAAATACCATAGGGATGAAATATCCTATTGTGACAATAGATAAAGAAAATGATAACTAGTTTAGAATAGTAGGAGAAGATAATATGGAGTTGTGGATAAGAGATAAAATTACTACACAAGTGGTTTTATTGGTAGGGTTTGTATTAGGAGAGGTGTAAGTATGGAAATAGATAACCATAAAGAGAGATGCACACATGGATAAATTTGTATAGGTATTGAGGTTATAGGCATAGGTATATCACCTATAGGTATAGGTACAAAGGTATAATTATGGATGGAAACTATATAGTGTATTATATTAAAGTCATAATTTGGATCATCCATGGTGAGTGTGGCCCATCCCCCTCTTGATGGGAAAGGTGGACCATAGGTGTAGAGCTAATATTACATAATCTTATTAATTTTGATGTTCTATATGATGTATTAGTATGTATGTGTAGAAAATTGATCCATTATATGTAGATATATCTTTTTAACTCATGGGTATTATAAACATGGATAATGTACTAGTTAATTATATTTTTTCCATGTTTTACTATTTAATATGGGAAAATGTTATAATTCATGACTTATGTTTCATTATTTTCTACCAAAGGTGAGAAAATGCATTATAAAAAATAATTTTAAAAAAATCACATCTTAAGTAACCATATAGAAAATAAACAAACAAATGATGTGAAAAATGATGAAATGAATGATTAAAATCAATGTAAAACACACCACAACAAATGAGATATGTAAAAAATTATAAGTACATTAAATATAAATGTAATAAAAATCAAATAAAGATATGTAATTAAATAATGTAATCTCATGTAAGATAAGCATGCCAAATCAAACATTTAAAAAAAATGACTAAAAATAAAATATAATTCAAAATTTAATAAAATCATGTCAAGTCAAACCTAAATAAAAACATGTAATTATGAATAATGTACTATGTAAGATAAGTGAGTCTACACAAATCAAACATGAACATAGTGTATAAAATAGAAAATTAAAATTTATAAAGAATGAAAACTCAAACTTAATGCTTAATAAAAAATGTGATTTATGAAATCATAGCCACCTAATGACATGGCAAGGATGACAATGATATGGTGTGGAAATAAATGATTATGGGTTTTTATGAGGAATGCATGGGTCACTACCTAATGTCTTAAAATGTAATTCACAAGCTAAGTATAAGTGGCATAAGTAGGATAATGATATAATATATATGTGATCGAGGGTGTGATCAACTGAAAGTGATACCAATCAAGATGATATCAAGAAATATATGATGTAAATAATTAATACAATATGCCACACACATGATATGTAAATGCTTAGGGTAATGAGACACTTTATACAATTGGGTGAAGCTAAAATCTTTCAACATCAAGGAACTAGGACACTTCAAATAGTGAACATAAATCTTTTTATAATAAGTGAAGTACATATATAATCACATGAAGGCTATATGCATGAAATTAAAATTATTATACCTTCCCACAACATGTTTCCCACTCCTCAAGACCCTTTACATAATCATTGACCTACTAAAAAATATCGGATACTTATGTGAGAAAATAAGTGAAATTGAAAACATAGGAAGATATATTGATATAATGAGGCTTCCAACCCTAGTATACTGTACTAACACACCTTAATGGGTATCAACTCTTTCATGAGGTCAACTATGGATTTTGATATTTGGCTAAGATAGAATATGTGTGAAGTAAAGACCACATATTTTGGTGTGATCTTATTTTAGTATTAATTATAAAAGTATTTTTTGTTCCTCATCCATACATATTCAAAAGACTAAACATGATTGAAATAGGTAGTTAACATAAAATTTATTATTCTTGGATGGTATAAAGGAGAACATAAATATAATGGCACCTAAATATTACTAGATGCACTCACAATTAAGTGTGAAATCTTAGAGTTGACCTAGGCGTGCCTCAAGTGAAAAGGAAAGAAGTGGGAAATGGGGATCATGGAAGGTTTGACCATGTAATAAAAATGATAAAATTAGGAATATTATTATAACTTATCACAAAGATATAACATAATGCTTTGAAATGAGTGAGGTTATTTAGTAATAGTCATCGGTGGGGAAGTTGTACTAACCTATAAAGGATTTATCACAAAAAATAATGAAAGTAATAGTCATACCAAAAGAAATTAAAAGTAATTAATCATCCCAAAAGAGGTAAAATGTAAATAATAATCCCAAAAGAGGGGGGAAATAAATAGTCATCCCAAATGAGGGTAAAAATAAATAATCATTGCAAAATAGGGGAAAATTAAATAGGAGTCAGTGAATCACAATGAAACTAAGGTGAAAATGAAAAAAATGTGATAAATATGATATTAATAGAAACCAAAAGTGCTACATAAGCTCTAGAAAAGAAATAAAGGTTTAAAGTTAAGTGATATATAATGATAAGATAATATAAAATAAGACATAATGTTGAAAATCAAAATGTTGATAAATGAAGAACCATGATATAAGCAAGGTATACACAATAAGCATCATAAATGATAAAAATAATAAATTCAATATCCATGACTTAAAATTAATCTTTAAACATGGGACATGAAGGAGCTATGGAAGTTCAAAAAATTCAAAATTTTGAAACTATTTTTGAGTGTACAAATTAGAATTATTCTATTGGGAACAAAAATGTATCACTTGGGGATGGGGACAAAGAAAATCATAACATGGAGAGCATGGGAATATTAAAAAATGATCCTAAGAGGTAATCATCAGATGGATTAGTTAACCACCATGCAAAATTATCTTAGGTAGACCATGTGTTAGGAAAAAGACTCATGGAATAAGATCAATTAGATTTTTACATTGATCCTACTATAGGAAAAAATGAGGTTTACATTAAACACAATCATTGAAATAGTTGATTTTAATCTTCCCAATTCCATCCTAGCTAGAGTCAATGGGTTCAAACCAAACATAGGCTCCTTTAGGAAGTAGGTGAATCAAACGTGAAGACCCAAGGGCTATATTAAGGCTATTGCCCTATCTAAAAAATTACTTTTGGTTAATTTCACCAATTAGGAAGATTGATTTATGGTTTAAACAAAGGACAATGGATTATGGGAAAGTCTAACATGAGCACAATAAGGTGGAAATATGGTATTATTCTAAGTAGCTCATCCATGGATCTCAATCCCATGTGGGTGTATATTCCTAAGTTATCCTTGGAATTTTGAGAGTTAGAGGTGATAATGGGTATTAATAAATCCCTTGGACAACCCTTCTCCATCAAACCAATTATGAGATCCAAAATAAAAAATGATTGCAACTAGGTTTAACATGTTTAGCCTTATGAACAAGCCTCTCCTACACATGATTAAAACCAAATCAAAATATGATGAGTTATTCCAACCCATTAAATATGAGATTATTACTTTATTTTGTAAGAAATACAATATTTTAAGTCATGTGTCTAAGTACTACCCCATGGCCTCACACCCCCCAAGCTTCAAGTATAGTTTGGATATCAAGGGAGGAGATAGTTATAAACCATCATTAAAGTCTAGAATTACCTAGCCTTCAAGACCTCCTAACCAAGATAAACCATGGAAACATCAACCTAATCAACTCAAGCCTTAAAACGGTGAATCTAAGAATCCTAGTAGTACCAATAATTAGATTCTTTGATGTGTCCCTTGAAGGTTGAGTAAGGATAAAACACTAGTAATTAGACCCCCATCAACATGATATTTATGTCCCCAATCCCTTAAGAATTGTCAAAAAAATAAATAAAATAATAAATAAATTGGCCAGTGTTCTACCTCCATCATCTCTAAGTAGGATTCAATGAGAAAAGAAGAGCAATGGACCCCAGTTAAAGTTAAGAAAGGAAGAAACAAAAAATATGTGGAAGAAATGCCTAAATCCTCAGGGATGGTGTCAAACCTCTTAAGTAGAAATAAGGAAAAACCCAATGAGATTGTGAAAGGGAACTAGAAAACCCTCAAGGTTCATTTCATAAAATTTAGAAAATGAAACTCTTATATTGGAACATTAGGGAGTTTAACAACCCCAAAAAACATAGGATAGTTAGGAACCTACAAAAAAGCATAATCTTCTTACTTTGATGATTATAGAGACAAAAATGTCTAATACCATGTCTTGATTTCTCTATAAGCTAAATTTTGTATTTGATTTGTGGATTATTATGGTTGATTAGTTTATTAACTAATAATTGATTAAGATTGATGATATATGTTGATTATGGGATAGTTTGTGTTACTTAATTTACATGATTAGATATTATGAGTTAGTCATAATTCTATATATTATGTATATTGTGATCATGTTTGATTATTATACCACATTGTTTTATAGATATAATGATGTTTTGGGCTAACTAATTTCATTTTTTTGAGGTGGATGCATGACATATTCTTCCCTCAGTGTGTGATGGAGGGAGAGCATCATTAGAGAGGGTGGTATAGATGAAGACATTGAGTGATGATAAAGAAAGAATACAGAAACCCTTGCACACACACCATATTTTTAGTTCATGATTGTGTTATTTGATAAATAGTTATAGTATGTTTTTTTTTACATTTAAACAACTACTATGTTCCTTTCATGTTTTTATTAATTTAGTGATCTTATGTAACTCATCTTGTTTGGCTAAATGAGTTAATTTGTTCTCACTTCCTTATTAAGTATAGTTGTATAGTATAGCATTATGATGTTTTCATGAATTTCATAATCGTTACTGGATCTATAAGATTTATATAATAATAATTAAATATTATAATTATGATATCATAATTTAAATGTTGAAAGATAAATAACATTATTTTAAAAGATATTGTATTTGATAAACTTTTGATTAAAGGAATTATATTCTTAATATATATTAGATAAATTAATATATTGATGTTATTTATTAAATGATTTTAGGAAATGATTACAATTATAATGCATGTTTTATATATAATTTCAACATTAAACTATAGTTTAGTAATACCTAGTTGAATTGCCATGTCATATAATCATTATTTTATTTAGTTGATAGTCATTACATGAGAATACATTAGATATCAACTAGTTTATAATATTTTCATGGAATAAAACATGGGGATTATGTGACTTATGGTTTATTTGGTCGATGCTTGATTGTTTAAGTCAATATCATATGGATTTTATAAATAATATAAAATAATTTTTTAGGGATTAAATGGAAGTATTGAGATTATTAGGGTTTCTAGTAATCTTTTGACTTTGATTAAGCATTATTTTGGAGAAAATTATGGGGTTCGTTGTGTTTTCATGATGGAAGACTATGGAATTGGTTGAGATTTTTATGTATGCATATTTTTGAGTGAGTTCAATTTATCGATAATGGTTGAGAAGTAGAAGGTGAGTAGGGGATGGAAAGAGAATAAAAAGAGGAGAATGGGGGTTGTGAATAGGAAGACTCAAACCATATAGGGAGTAAGAGACAAAAGGAGGAGAAGGTGTGAACAAGTATAATAAGAAGGAATTTATTTAGCTTTTATTTACATTCATACATTTACCAAGTTGGTTTTATAATTAAATTTATATATGAAATATTGAATGGGTTTTTCTAATATTTTTGGTTATTGGTTTCTTTGTTTGAGTCTTTGAAAAAAATAGGTTGTATGTGGAGCCTTATGGAAGGATCAACCTCTAAAGATCCCCACATTCAAACTAGGGTAACCTAAGGAGGTTGGGATACAGTAATATAGTTGGTCTTGGTTGTATCATACTTGTATGATATTCTATCCTAAACTCCTTTCCTTATATGAAAACTCTATTCATTATTTAAAAGCTATTCTTGATGGGTATATATGTGATGGTTCAAAGCAAATATGTTTGAATCAATTTATTATATATTCATTCTTAGGTAACTAAAATATGGTTAGAAACTCTAAATAGTATATATGTTTGATTGGGCATCTATCTATTTGGATTTTGGGTTTGATGAATGAATTTTTAATACAAATCAGACTTTGATGATATTTATATATACATAGATATATACTTGATCTAAATTGATAAATAATATATACATATATATTTGTATATATACATATATTTGTTGTATGCATCTTAATTATTAGGGATTTAATATGTGACTATATACATACATACATACATACATACATACATACATACATACATACATACATACATATATATATATATATATATATAATCAGTAGACAAACTTTAATGAGTGAATGTATGTATTAAATTTAAAATATGAAGTTATTTTTTTGTTAAAATTAGAGGATATGGCTTTTATAGGTTTTATTTTTATTTAGATTTAAATGAAATTATACATATATGTCATAAATTGTAGTTTAAAATTTAAATCTAGGTTATGAAATCCTATATTATTCATAATGGTTTATATGTGAATTTGGGAACTCACTATGTAGTCACTTTGTGTAACTTGAGTATGGGTAAATGAATAATGTGACTATAGGTTATGAATTTGGGATTATGCATGTATATATACTAGTAAAATATTATAGTAATCATAGAATAATTTAGTTATAACTCTATTCATTATATTTATGAACTTTACATATATACAAATTTGACTATGTATTATTGTTATTTGGATGAACTGTGTAAGAGTTTTCTTGGTCCATATAGGGATTGAGTAAACAGGTCAAATTGCATGTTCTATTCAACCAAGTTTGAGTTTTTATAAAAAATACTTGAGATGAGTAGTCTATAGTTTCTTGTTGTTTTATAAAAAATACTCGAGATGGGTAGTCTATAGTCTAGACTCAAGTTGGGGATTTAGCTATGTGTTGTTATTTTTAATAAATAATACCTGAGCTAGGTAAAGGTGACTGTGTTCTTATATTTGATCATATGAACTAATATTAATTGGAAAAAATTAAATGGATTGATTGTATTTAGTTGATTAAATAGTTTGGTGAATAAAGGAGTAACTCAGTTTGATTTATTGAATTCTATGTGTTTTATTTATCATGGGTAAATGAAATTTATCATATTAATGAAAAAGGCTATGGGGAATTTATTTGTGAACTAACTATATACTTAGTGTATATAATATACTCTAAGGTAAATCAAAGTGGATTTCATCTTAGTAGTATACTGTATAAAATGAAGTATTTAATATATATATGAATGCATGAAAATATATATATATTAATGCATGCATGTATTTATGTTATAAATGTTATTATCATAACAATGTGTAAAAGGTTGTTGTTTATATTTGGTTAGTCTAAAAACATTAAAATATTATATTTTAGAGCTTAAATATAAAACATTTAAAATGTTTTGGATTGGCTTTTGCTATAAGTGGATTATAAACAATTTATTAAGCCTATGTTTTAATGTTGTTTCATGGAGAAATAACATTATAAGTTGCTTAGTGGTTTAAGAAACTAGCAGCCTAGATACTCAATACCCAAATGGTATATTATATTGAGGAATATTTTTGGATTTGTTAAATTATTTTTAATAAACTAGATGTACGTATTCATTTAACTTCATTTGATGGACTAAATGAATGTGTGTGATATTTATATAATTAACATAATTTTGATTAATTAGAGTGAAATGTTATGAATGAATCTATTGGTTTTTATATTATTATTTATTTTACCAAATCTCACATTCATGACCCTAATTAAGCACTAGATGGATTTAACTGGCTTAATTATCACCATTAAATCAAGATAAGGTATGATCCAATCAAGAAGTGAGTATGAATTTGACTAATCCTAGAGATCATTTATTATTAAAAACTTTGGCCAAATTAATGTTTGATAAACATTCTTAGTTCATATGTTGATATAGTTTTTATGATTATGCAATATCATATTAGAATTTTTTTTTATGATACATATTATGTATTAGATATCTTTGACACGCAAGTTCTAGTTTGTTACTTTAGATTCTTGCACCATCAATATCTACCCATGTATGAAGGGAGGGCCATACCCTTGTTGGGGAGATTTTGCATGGGATTTATGGTATGTGGTTTTTGTGTAAAATCACTTAGATGATACTCTCATTCCCATCTATATTATTATAATTGAGATTACATATTGATACTTGAGTTGTGGAGACTCTGCTCAAAAGAGCTTTGTATCATGCTTTATCATTTGTGATATTTTTATGTATTATTGAAAATTGTAACATTTATAAATTATAACTATATATTAGTGGTTATAATTTTTTATCATCCGTGGATAAATTTATATTATTTTATATATGATGAAATGTAGTATTTATTGATGTTTTAGTATTGTTCATGATTTTTATATATGTACATGGTGATCCTTAGCTAAGTGGATTAGTTACAAACCTTTTTGATTAATAAAGTTAATACATTTAATTAAAGATCACTAGTTAGGTTTCTCATGGTGAAATCTATATGTTGAATATGAATAATTAATTAAAAAAATTATTGCTATATTCTGATAAAGCCTAGTGGGATTGCTACATTAGGGTATCAGAGTTGAGGCTCAAAATCTAGGACATAATGTATCCATTAATGAAAATTTACTCTCCTAATAAATAGGAATAAAAATGATTTGAACTAGACTAGGAGGTGAAGGTAATTCAAATACTAAACCCCATGTTAATCCAAATTAGTTTGTCATTAAGCAAGCTACAAAGCTGAAATAGATCCTCGTAACCATGAAAGAGACTAGGGACTGAATCATAGACCTATAACAAGAAGTGCATGGACATGAAGAGGATAATTATTAGGAGGAACCTAAATATCATCCTAATGAATAGGAGAATATTCAAGAGCAGAAGCATGAGGAGGTGTTATAGGATGTGATAGCTCAAGTAGCTTTAAAATTAACATGTAACATGAAAAAGGTGAATCCACCCAAGTTCAATGAAATTATATCGAGGGATGGAGATAAAGCATGGATAATATAAATGGAGAAGTATTTTAATATTCAAAATTATTTTAAAGTCATGAAAGTAGTCTAGGGAGATTATCAACTTATTGATAAAGATAAAACTTGATGGGAAAATAAGAATCTTGATATGAACCTCATCTCAACCACCACCACTTGGGAACAATTTGTGATACTATTTAGGTCATGATAGATTTAATAACTATACTTCAATCAAAAGCTTACATATTTTTAGAATATTAAGTAAGAGGATTTATTGATGAATGAATACTAAGAAAAATTCACCAAAAATTTTAAGTATGTGCCTTAGTAGTAGGTAGATGAGAGGTTCAGAATCAACAAATTCATCATGGGATTGAAACCCAAAATTGGCTGTGAAGTAGATGTGCATGGTCCATCTACCATGGATTAGGTGTTCAATAAGGTAGTCAAGCCAGAATAAAAATTGAAATCAATTACCCAATTAAGAGATAAGTTCAAAAAAAAATTTGGAATTTCTAAACCAACTTTGAAGAAGAACTAGAAGCAGAGGAATGAAGATTCCAAGGGTCAGTTGAAGAATTAGAATGCCAAGTTCAACAATGGTTTAGGGAACATGAAACCTAATAATGGATTCAATGGTGTTTTTAAGGGAAACCAATAGACTAAGAAGAAATGACCAGTGAGAGGTTTCTTCATTTGTGGAGGTGACCATTTTGCTCAAGAATGTCCTTAGAAAAAATCAAATAACAAGGATTTGGCTTCTCAGTAAGGTATGTTTTAGCAGTGTATTCATGCATATATTGATAATTGGCATATTTAGTATCAATATTTGACCATAAAACTATCATGTGTTTTGTTTGATCATCTAATTTCTATTTTAATTGATACAAGATCTAAAAAATGTTTCATTACTCATAAAATGCTTAGTATATTTTATAGAAAAGCTAGAGTAATGATAAATGCATGGTCAGTACAAATGGGAATGAGTTAAAAGTCAAAGTTAACAAGTGTCTAGTCAAAGTAGAGATTAAGTTACCTAAGTTTACTATAATTTTAGATATTTATTCAACATTTTTTGGATCGTATGATGTGATACTAAGAGATAATTGTCTTGAAAATCATAAATCCAAGGTTGACTATTTTCTGAAGAAGGTTGAGTGTCAAGATGATTTTAGAAATCATACATGACTTCAGTGTGAGAGAATGGAGTTGAAGCTAAGGAAGATTTCTATAATTCAACTCAAAAAATCTCAAAATAAGGGATGCTAGACATTTATCATTAAGATAAATGAGATGGAATAATATTTTAAACCATCTATCAAAGATTATCCTTTTTTGATAAAATTTCATGATGTGTTTCTAGAAGAATTACCAAGATTACCACCTAAGTGTGAGTTGAATTTATTTATTAATACCATATTTGGATACAAAACATAGTATAAAACATCATATAAAATGAAAACCATTAAATTTTTTGAGTTAAAGGCATGAATTCAAGAGTTATTTTCAAAAGGGCTGATTTGATGGACTGGGCCACCATGGGGTGCTCCAGTTGTCTTCATCAAAAACAAGGATAGAACTCTTTGATTATGTATATATTATAGGATGCTAAATAAATTTGATCTAGAATAGATATTTATTATCATGCATTGATGATCTCTTCTATTAAATTCAAGGGACAATAATATTTTTTAATATTGATCTTAGAGAAGGGTATCACCAGTTGAGGATATGTGAAGAGGATATTCTAAAAACAATGTTCAAGACTCAATATGGGAACTAAGAATTCACACTGTTACCATTTTATTGACAAATGATCCAAAAACATTTATGAATCTTATCAACAATGTGTTTAGAGATTACCTAGATCATTTTTTTGGGTCTTTCTTGATGACATCCTCATTTATTACAAAGATGAGGAATAGAACTTGCAGCATCTAGAATTAGTTTTTCAATTTTTACAAAAGCACATGTTGTATGTTAGATTGTATAAGTGTGAATTTTATGTAGTAATTAGGACATAGTATCTCTATAGATGGTATTTCAGTAGACCCAATAAAAATAAGAGCCATAATGAAGTGGCCAACACCAAAAAATATACACAAGGTAAGGAGTTTCATGGGATTAGCAGATTATTATAGGAAATTTGTATATAATTTTTCTAAGATAGCTTATATAATTACCTCTCTTTAATGGAAGGATAATATTTTTTTTTTGGTCATATAAGTGTGAATTACCCTTTCAAGAACTAAAAATGAGGCTTACTTCAACACCAATCCTAAGATTTCCCAATCTTAATGGTTAATTCTCAGTGATCATCAATGTATCTAGGGATGAAATTGAAGGATTTATTATGAAGGATGGTTCAATGGTAGTCAATGAGTCTAAGAAAATGAAGCCATATGAGGTGAATTATGCCCCTCATAACATAGAACTTGTGGAAATTATGCATGAGTTACAAGTTTAGAGGAATTATTTATTTGGAAAACCATTTGAGCTCAAAAATGATAACTTGGGACTTAATTACATCTTCACCCAATTGAATTTGAATTCTCATCAAAGGCAGTGGTTGAATTTTTTATTTGATTATGATTTTGATATTAATTATATCAAAGACAAGGAGAATAGAGTAGTTGATGATCTTAGCCATAGGAGGTACATAATAGTCATGGTTACTATCAAGAGTAACTTTAGAGATCAAGTGATTAAATTCTCACTAGGAGATGAATTCTTCAATTAGGTCAGGAAAGAATTGTCCAAAAATGCTTAAAATCCTAGGTATAAAGGATTCAAAATAGAGAGTGATGGTATTTTATGGTATAATGGTAGGATATATGTGCAATATAGAGATAATATTAGAAACATAGTTCTAAATAAATTGTAAAATTACCCATATTCAAAACACCTAAAAGTAACTAATCTAATGGTTGAGCTTAGATCACTCTATTTTTAGAAAGGAATCAAGAGAGATGTAGTGGATTTTATGTCTTGTTGTCTGGAATGTCAGTGTGTGAAATCTTAATATATACATCTAGCTCAATTTTTTTATCCACACAACATACTAGAATTAAAGTGGCAGGTAATTAGGATGTAATTTATCTAAGGGTTATTATTATCATAGAATATGCATGACATGATCTTGGTTATAGTTGATAAACAAACCAAGGTAGCCCACTTCATACCAAGCAATTTGATAGATGATGCACCTAAAATTACATACTAATTTATGAAAAAAGTATATCAATTTCATGGTTTCTAGAGGAGATAATTTTGGATCGAGATCTAAGGATGACTTATATATTTTGGTTGACTCTAAATTTAGCTCTAGGTATGTAGTTGAACTTTTGCACTATATATCACCCATAAACTGATGGAAAAATAGAGTGGGCTAACCAACTATTATAAGATATCCTTCTTATGTATTTCATGTTTCATTAGTATAAATGGGAGTACCTTCATTGGTTGAGGTTGATTATAAAAACTCATGCCAATAATCATTAAAGACGGATCCATTTGAGGTGTTGTACAAAAAGAGGTTTAAAACACCAACTAGTTGGGATAGGTTAGAAGATAGAGTAGTGTTTGGACCTAAGATGATTTCATAAATAGAAGAGGAAGTCAAAATAATTAGGTAGATGTTGGCCAAGGCCAATGATAGAAAGAATCATTATGCTGACTCGAAGAGAATAACTAGGTAGTTTTTTGTTGGTGATACAGTGTTTTTATGGGTTAAGCCATAAAAAGGTTTCATTAAATTTAGGAAGTATATGAATCTTTCACCAAGATATATGGGACCCTTTGAGTCTTTTGAAGTGGTCAACCCTATAGAATATAGGCTTGCATTTCCACCAACTCTAGCTATTTTTCATAATGTCTTTCATGTGTCTTATCCTAAAAAGTATATTACTGATCCTTCACATGTGTTAGATTAGAATTCTTTATAGGTTCTGGATCCTAGGGTAGTCATGGTATAACCAATCAGAGTAATCAGTACTTAAAAACTCCATTTGTTTAATAGAGAAGTGTCATAGTGCAAGGTCTAGTGGGACTAATATTTTGATGGTAGTGACACTTAGGAGGACTATGATGAGTTTTACAGGTTGTTTCAACATTTGTTTGCTTGATTTACTACTGCATATTATATTATTTTCTATTGAATAATGCTATAAATTCATAACTTATTTTTGAATAAATGTCATCAAGATGATGACCAACTTTAAGGGGGAAGGATGTCACATCCCAATTTCTCTCTTAGATAAATAACCTATTTGATCTATGGATTATTATGGTTGATTAGTTGATTAAATAGTATTTGATTAATCTTGATGGCATATGTAGATTATGGGACCATTTATGTTG
>JARHVA010004615.1:560000-675000 GCA_037957365.1 Torreya grandis | reverse complement strand
TTAATAAAATAATTATTGTTATAATATGGTAAAACCCATTATGGTTGTTACATTTGAAGTTTCACTAATTAGTTATAGTGATATGTTATGGTTCAAGGCTAGTTGCATAAGTGTTAGTTAATTTTAGGATTTGGGAGGCTTAGTGGTATTTTAGAGTGCCCAAGTCATATATGGTGATTTAATATTCTAAAGAAACAATTACATTTCTATATTGTTGAAGGATAATATGAGTAAGGAAATGAATAATGTATCCTCTCAAAAATTTATGCTCCTAACTCTAGGATAGGAAGGAAAAAAATTTATGAAGACCTACTTGCTTTCAAGGGTCTATGTAAAAGATGGAAATAATTATTTATTGGAGACTTCAACTCCCCTTAACCCTAATATAAAATAAAGGGGGTATTTAGGACTTCATTTAAATCATGGTAGACCTTTTGGGATTTGGGAGACTTAGTGGTATTTTGGAGTGCCCAAGTCCTATATGGTGATTTACTATTCTAAAGTAATAATTACATTTCTTTATTTTTCAAGGATAATACAAGTAAGGAAAGGAAGAATGGATCCTCTTAAAAATTTATGATCCTAACTCTAGGATAGGAAGGAAAAAACTTTGGGAAGACCTACTTGACTTAAAGGGTCTATGTAGTATATGGAAATGGTTATTGGTTAGAGACTCTAACTCCCCCTAACCCCAGTGGAAAAGAAAGGGGGTATTTAAGACTTCACTAAAATCATGGTAGACCTTTATGATTTTGTTTCAAAATTAATCCTTATTTATGTGGATCCTATAGGTATCCCCTTCACTTAAACAAATAGAAGGTTGGGGTAAGATCTAATATAGGTAAGACTAGACCATTTTTTGGTGTCTTTAAATTGGTACATTCAATTCTCTAGTTCCTTATCATCTTTATTAAGGATTGGGTTAGATCACAACCTGGTCATCTTCTAAGGGGATAATATTTCCAAACCAAAAAGCTTACCTTTCATATTTTAGAGTATGTGGATACATCACCAAAAACTCCTTAAAACTATCAATAATTGGTGGAAGGAGCCTATTCTAGCATCAAACATATTTATCTTAGTCATACAAATTCCAAACTCAAAGTTTGGAACAAAAAAGTTTTTGGAAACATATTTATCTAGAAAAACTTTCTAGAGGAGGATCTACGAAAGGTATAGGAGCATATGTATACTCATAGATCTGATGAAGCCCTAGTCAAGTTTTAAAATTAATTCCTATGTCCTTATCACAACCTTGAATCCAAGGAGAAATCATTATAGAATAAAATGTCTATAGTTAAAGGAAGGAGACATAAATACAAAAAAATCCATTAAAAAACATCCAAATATAGGAATATAAATAGAATCTCTGAGTTACTCCTTGAGGATGGTATAAAATGTAGAGATAAAGAGGAAATTAATGAATAGATCATTCCCCATTTCAATAATATTTTGAATGAAATAATCATAACCAAAAATCAGCTGGATGGAAGATTTATACATAATCACCCTTATATCATAACTCAATAAAAAAATTGTGAACTCTACAAACTTCCTTCCCTTGATGAGGTCAGATATATAGTATTTTCCATGGAAGGAAATAAAGCCTCGATGCTTGATGGATTCCCTCCACTATTATTCCAGTAGTTTTGGGATATTATATATATGGATGTTGAAGTGGATGTTATTAAAATATTTAAATTTAAGACTATATTGAAAGAACTAAACAACACCTTCTTAGTCCTCATCCCCAAGAAACCTAGATCTAATCAACTAAAGGACTTCAAACCTATCATTTTTTGTTCCAATATCTATAATATTTTCACAAAAAGGTTGGTCATGTGTATACAGCCCCTCATAGAGAGGTTCATTACTGAGAAACTAATCACCATCATGTTTGAAATATAGATCACATATGGGATCATAATAGTCCATGAATCCCTTAAATTCATCATAAAATCTACCAAATATGGTATATTTATGAATCTTGACATGAATAAAGCTTATGATAGTGTATCATGGATCTTCTTGGATAAAGTATTAGACAAATTATAGTTTGATTTATAATTCAAGGGATTGACATACAACTACATCTCTACCCCCATGTTCTTGATTCTAGTCAATAGATTCCCCAAAGGATTCTTTTCATCCAATAGAAGGATCAAGAAAGGAAAACCCCTATCCCCTTATCTTTTTATTCTTCTGAAAAAGCCCTTGGGTAGAAGCCTATACATGACTAGAGATTAAGGGATTATTGAAGGTATAAATAAACCCAACAACACTATTCCTATCACTCATAAAAAAATTGATGATGACACCTTCCTTCTCCTAAGAGAATTCATTTCTAAATCCAAGTCTCTTAAGAATATCCTTGTTGATTATGAGTAGGCCTGGGGTTAGTGCATCAATTTTTGTAAAATTTCCATATTTTTTTTTAATACCCTAGCTACAACTTATAAAAAGTTGTCTATAATTTTGGGATGTCAAACCAATATGATTCCCTCATCCTATCTCAAAAATTTTTTGTTTGAAGGAAGGATGAAAAATATTTTCTAGTACCCTTTAGTGAACATAATCCATAAAAAACTAGCCAAGTGAAAATTTTCACTCATATCTTAGTCAAGTAAAAATTGAACTCCTAAAAAGTTCTTTGCAAAGCATCCTTATCTACTTTATGTACCTCTTCCACATTCTTATTAGAAATTTAGAGAAAATCAGACAAATTCAATGTAGCTTCCTTTGTAGATGAACAAAAGATAGGTTTATATTTCCCCTTATTTCTTGGGAGAAAGCCTACCTCCTAAAAAATAATGGGGGTCTCGATCTTAGGCAAATCAAATTCATGAATTAGACACTCATTTTTAAATTTGGATATAAATTGATTAAATAGGAAACCATTGTACTCAAATCATTGAATCCAAGTATTTATAGGGCATATAATAAGACACCCTTCTTTGGGAAGAAGGCCATAATTATGGTTCAACCTTTTGGAATGCCATCTAGAGTAGCAATATCCTCCTCTTAAAAGGATGCAAATGGTAGCTAGGAAATGGGGAAAAGATGGAATTATAGTATGATCCATGGGGCATCCAATGTTCTCTGCCTTTATTACTTCCTTAGAATAACCTAAGTAGGATATTAAAATCCTCCATAATCTACAAGGTCAAGTACTATTGGTTTGATGTTGAATGCACCAATAAGTGGGAGACCCTAACCTTATAATCTAAAAATGTATAAGTTCTCTAGGAAATTCGCAATCTGAACCTCAAGACGTAATGAACCTACATTGATATCTTCCCTAAGGATGACTCTTTTCTCTACTCTCCTAATTATAACAAGGAATATTCCATGAAATATGGGTTCATTGTCAATCTAGATCTAGAGGATGATTGGTCCTATTGGAGAGACATGTGGATTAATCACCTTACTCCCAAAGTTAATATATTATTTTCTTTGGCTACTCAATATAAAATTATTAATGTGGATATTATGTGTAACATGGAATGCATATCCCCAATAGGTGTGTTATCTACAAATCTAATGAGGAATAGGTCCCTCATCTTTTTCTAGAGTGTCTTTTTGGCTCTATTATTTGGGATTGTATTCTCTAAAAATTTAATGTTGCTTGAGCCATACCTAACTCCATCATTTACCTGATCTTGCAATGGAATCTACATTATAACCTTCCCTCCTTATATTTATTTTGGTTCTCAGCCCTCCCCCATTTCTTCTAGTAAATATGGTTAACCATAAATTCCTACCTCTTTGAAAATAAGAAATGCAACCCTAAGATTACTTGCCATAAGTTATGTGATACTATTTCAAAAAATTGGAAAGTTGTCATCCTCAAAGACAAATATGTTACTTTTGTAGTCAAATATTTTACCCTTATCTAGTGTAATGTTTCCCCTATATTATCCTCTTCTATGAAGAATTTGGCCAAACATAATAGAATTTGGGATTTCCCCCCTTATGGTTGTCTAAAGCTAAATTTTGATGTAGTATCCAAGGGCAATTTGGGTAGGGCTAGGGGTCGATGATTCATCAAGAATGACTTTGGGATTTTGGTAGATACTTATGTAGTTATTTTGGGCACTCAAACCAATCATGTGGTTGAGTCTAAGGTAATATTTCTAGGTATCTAGATAGTAATTCATCTTAAGATCAATAAATTGGCCATTGAAGGTGACTCCTTAAACATCATTAATGCCATTTAGGGTAAGGTGAACCCTTATCACACCATTAGATAACTCATAAAAGGATCTATTGGTCCTCCTCACTCTATCAAATAATTCTCCATTTACAATATCTATCAAGAATGAACTTTTCTGGGAATGGCCTAGTTAATGTGGGGGTTTCTAACTTAGATTTTATCTCTTGACATGGGATTCAAAACCTCCCCCCGTATATCACCCTCTTGGTCATCAATTATTTATAAGTAATTAATAACCTCTCTAAGGATGAGGACATACATGTGAACATGACATATATCTAATTATGAATAAAATTACATCAAGTGTTATCATGTAGGCACTTATTTCATGTATTAGATTGGTTGATGTCATCTCCCAAGGTGTCATTTCAATAACACCAATTTGGTTCATGTAGACTATAGCCATTTGGGTCTCAATCTAAGTCTTGTGAAAATATTTCAGAATCTAACCAAAAAGAGAATTTAAGTAATATGAAGCTATAAGGATAGGCTTCAACTAATATCCTTTGCTAAGGTTCAAAGTAACCAAAAGGTTTGGCATAAATTACATAAAGGTAATCTCATAACATTTATGTTGATAACTAAGCACCATGATGAGTTAATTTCCAAGGACTTCACCATTGAATGGAGGTAGAGGAAAGTGACATGTATAAGCCTAAGTATTGACATCTTAGAGGAGATAATAGGTGAAGTCATGGGCATGTCATGTGAAGGCACCAAAACTTAAAAAGATAAGTGAAAGAAGTATGAACTAATGCAAATATTCTCTGAGAGAAACGCCATCTTCCAAATAGAGAAAAATGGATACCAATATAAATCCTTCCTAGGCACTAGCTATAAATATGTATTTATTTCATGCAGTACCTAAATTTGGATGGTAAACTCACCCACATCTTCTCCCACCATGTTTTGATCCTAAAACATTTTAAGGGTTATATAATTTACATTTCATACTTTTTGCTTATATCCATTTAAAATATAGTCTTGGGATTTCAATCCAAGCCCAATACTCACCTAATTCAATATGGGATCATCTTCCTCCTCATCAAGACATGAAAATCCCAAAGGTGAATTGAGTTTCAAACAACAAAAAGTAGTAGGTAGAAAAGATCAAGGGAATATACCAAAAACATTGCATAAGGTTTTGAGGGGAATTGTGTCTCTTTAAAACTATCCCACCCTCTCTCCCCTAAGATCCCTCATTAGATGAATAAATAGGTGGAAGAGAATAAATGAAAGAGGAAGGGTCAAGCTTCCCCTTCTTAGGGGGAGAAGAGAACTAAAACTAAATTTAAAATTTAGTCCTTGAGGGATGTTGAAACCAAAAATAGGGAGGATATCAAATGTTTTGGATACCCCCATTGGCCATAGGCTAAAATTACATGAGTTATTGGAGAAATTGCATAACTTGGGGTAATATATGGTCACCCTTATGGTGGATTAGAATGTTATGAAATTAGAATCAGAAAAAATAAAATAATATTGGAGCAACAAATTAGTCGAAGGAAGCCCCCAAATTTCATGGAAAAATGTTACTCTTATCGTAAAAATCAAGGAGGAAATAGGGGAAAGTGATATCAAATTACATCTTCATTAATCATTAATAGGAAAGAAAAAACCAAAATTACTGAGAAAACCAAAAGTGTTGAGATGGCTCCCAAGGCTATGGAGTCAAGTGCACAAAATATAATAATGATGGAAGGCTTGAGAATTCACACAAGAGGTAGAATAAATAACACCAAGATGAAGGATAGTAAAAGTAAGAGTGAACTCATTATGTTGGAGAATCAAATAGGATCAGAGGAGCCTTCAGGGTAATACATGTTTATGTTTTTTAGTCATTGGTCAATTTTGGTGTGTTAGTGGGGTTTTAGTGGATATTTTTGGTTATCAATTAGCTCGAATGGCATGTTTCAATTTTGTTACTCTGTTGAAATTTATTATTTAATTTTTTAACTTTATGATTTTAGTATCCCTATAAAACCTTAGTTTCACCCTATCAAATAAAGAAATAAACATGATATCCACTCATATGAAAATGTGAATAATAATATGATATGACTCAAATATGTACTCATAAATTCCACGAAATATATCTAAATACATCATCATTATAGTTCATATATGGCTCTGATCATAATCTCTTCTACTTTCTCTAACAGTCATGTAAGGAATGTCTGGAGAGTGAGATCTATGGATAAAGTATGAACCCTAGAAGTAGGATGTCATGGGGCATCCTATATATAATATTCAATGTGAGGAATTTGAAGAATTAGGTTTCTAATATACTATACTATACTATAAGGCTCTAGTTTAGGAGAAGGTTACCTCTTCATCTAAGAAATACCACGTGGAACATATTGAGAAGGATGAGGCGTCAGACATGAAAAGTCACAAAAAAAATATTGAAGTGATCTACATTTGTCTATATAATTAGAAGTGCACTAATTCTAAATATAATAGACTCCCCCATGTTTTGGATCTAATTTGGAGATATAATTAAAGGAATCATGTTTGGGACATTAAAAAACTAGGTTTATTTGATAAGAATTGCATCTAAGTATTTTAAAATGTTCTAGTGATAGGTCTAAAATATGTGTTCATTATATACAAGCAATAAACATGCCTAGGAGTACCTGACTAAGGTGGTCAATATCCAAGCAGTGAATTGAGCCTTATTGTTTATTTTGTGTTAATAATCTCTAGTATGCTCAAAAACATTTAGCCCAATGATTAAATACCTTGTGAAACTCATAGTATGGCTCATATTCTTAGGTGGGTGGGCATGGAACTTCATCTAACCTTGGTGGATAATAATATTAGGTTTTATGTGTAACCTCATCAAATAAGTCATCATTATCAAAGAATCTAGGGGTAATTTTAAAAATTGGTGATGCAAATACTTCTTTAGGATTTTGTATTAGTGTGGATTGTATCAAGGGAGCCAAAATATTGAGAGAAAGAGTGCTTGAAGTATTTTATTTTGGAAAACTTGTAGGATCCAATCATAACATGATCAAGGAGCATGATTTGAAGAGGTTTATAAATAGCTAAGGATATATGTGAAGTGGAAACCAAAACTCACTCCATATTTAAATTATGAAAGTAAATTTAAATATTAATAATATCATGTAATTTAGGATAAAAATTAATGCAAAATAAATTAAATAAATGAGAAGAAGAATATAGTTCATAGAAGTACTAAAGAGAGGATTGATAATGGAGGATTTATACATCCTTATCTTGAGAATATTTAGATAAAAATGGGTCATCCAGGGAATATAATTAATCATAATATAGTGTATGTATATCTATATGAAGGGATTATACAACTGTGTCACTATATGAAGAGTAAGAAGTAGGATTCTTAGAAATAACCATAGAAGTAGGAAACACGTCGATCAAATTCTTACGAGAATGAGGTGAAATTGAAGGAGTAAAATGAGATATGTTTCAACAAGGGAGGTTTGAGGTTTTGATTTTAAGGCTAATTTCATAGATATAATAATCATAAAAATATAAGAGGTTTGGTGGAATTTTTCCCACAAGCTTAATTTAAATTTTATATCTCATTGATTGAAAAATATTTTAGGGGAACAAATAACAATTTTTGTTCAATAGTGTTGGGACTAAGTTCCTCTCCTATTGTAAGGTGGAGATACCCTTATTGAAAATCAAAAAGAAAAATTTTAAATGAAAATATTTATAGAAAAAATGTGTCTTTATGTGGGTTTTGTAATTGTAAGATGAATGTAAAAAATAGTGGTAGAAAAGCAAACTGACATACTTTAGATAGAGGGAAAAGGGAGAAAATAAAATGAATAATGAATAATAAAATAGAATTAAAAAATGATGATTTGGTATTATAAACACATAGAACATCCATGTAACTTTGGAATCTACTTATGAGAATTTTAAACCTTTATCATTCAAATGAAGTTGGAAAAGACATATACTGGATATAAGAGAAAAATGCATACACTAGATATGCTACACATTTTAATAAATATTTTTGGAAAAAACCTTTATTTATTTTCAAAAAAATTAATAAAATTATTCTCCACTTCACCAAAGCTTCTATAATTTTAAATTTCTATAACATCTTCAAAAGAAATTATATGCTAAAAATCTCCATTTTTTTATAATTTAACAAAAGTGTCATCAGAGATTTGAAAAAAAATGAATCAAAGAGAATGAACACACTCATAATTAATATTTATCCACAATAATGTAGATCATAAAGACTTATAAATTCATCCTTTATTGATTCTTCATTGAGTTATATATACATAACTCATCTTTCTCCATTTCCAAGATTTCCTTTTGAGTCAAAACATCTTTCTATAATAAATAAAAAGTGTATTTATAGGATATGAGGGTGTAACCACCTAATAAACCCTTTATAACCACAATTCTAGTAAAATATTTATATTTTATAGTTAATTTTCCATCAAAATACTTTAAAAAGTAAATATGACCTTTCTAAGTAATTACAAAAAGTGCAATAGATAAATATAAAGTTTGAGTGATAAAACATTACTTTAAGTGTTTATTGGGAGAAAATAGACTCTTTTTTTATGAGAATAATCCTATTCAATCATTTCAACTATATTTATCTCCTCTTTCTATGAATATTTCAGCATATACACTAGATTTTTGAATAACTTGCATAATTATTATGAATAGTGTGAAGAAAAAATTCACACATTATGATCCATATAACTAATATCTAATTCAATTATCTCAATATTATAATAAATTAACACAATTTTTTGATCCAAATCACTTATCTCATAATTATTACATATTTCAAACTATCCAACTGTTATCCAATTCACCACTCTCAATCATATGAGAAATGGACATGTGATGCTAGGACACATTATTTACTTTGAATGATCTACATGTTTTTCTACTTGATTGAGGGAATGCATGATAATATTTTCATATCTATTTGATTTATTCAAGATGCCTTAGAGTCAAAATTCAATTTGAAATGGAGACTATATTTTTCTAGGATTTAAATTCATGCAAATGGAATTTTATCTCAAAATGAGCTTCACCAAATTTCAACAGGATTTATATTGAATTTTAATCATTGATTGATTATTTTGAAATTCAAAATTTAAAACTCAATCTTTTGATATTTGATATGCATTATGAAAGATTTCACAATTTTAAAATAAGGTTCTTGTTAGCTCATTTTGGGGTACTTGTAATTGTCAATTCTTATAACTATGATAAGATAAGAAAACAATTATGAGATAAATACCAATAATTTTGGATAAAATTGTGTTCTTAATTCCTCTTCATTCATGTGATAGTTGTTTTGAACCTTAAAAACTAAATTACAATCTATTTAATAAGAAAGATATGATATCACATTTGAAACCACTCTATGTCTAATTTTTTTGAGCTACTGAAGGCTGTAATATTTTTTAAAACCACCTTTTGATACCACCACAAGGAAAAATATGATATTTCATACCATTAAAATTTATCAAATATATTATAACATGCCTTATGACTATTTTTATAAAATATAATGGTTATTAAAAAACTATAAATTTTTTGAATGTGTCAATAAGTGCATGGAAATGTAGCTTTGACTAATTGAAAAACTCAAGAAAGATATGGTGGGTTTTAGATAAGACTTTTACGTGTGAAATCAGCTCATGGAACTCTCACCATAAAATAACATGTTAGAAAATATACACTAAGCTATATAAAACCACTTAATAACTATCAAAATCACCTTTATGATTGATTTGGAATGCCACATGGAAACTTATACAAATATTTATAAGTCTTTGAATAATATGACAAATTTTAGTGATTTTTATTTCATGTAAATTGTGCTTTTCAAGGATGCATGATACAAATGAGTCTTATCATCTACATGTAATGAGTTATAAGTTTGTTAATGGAATGACAGGATTGAGAGTTATTATTTTCATGAAAAATAGGCTTTAAAACCTACATGTTATAAATGAAGGTTATTAAATCCACATCAAATAGTTTTAAACTTTATATTTCAATTAAAATTTCCTTTGGACAACTTGAAACCACTTGAAATTACCTTTAAATATTTTTTAAGTGTGTTAAATGCAAATTAAGCTTCTAGTGGGTATGGGAAAGATTATTATATGTAAGACACGATTATGAAACCCACATATCTTTAAAAGTAGACCATGTGACACATTGATAAATCCATGTTAATCCTTGAAAGTGACATGATGGGCTTAGATAATAATTTTTATATGTAAATTGAGAATACAAAGTCTTCATACTAAATAAAAAACCCTAGAGTCTACATGACTAGATAATGTTATGTGAAAGATTGAAAAGGTGGTGAGTTTGAGGGAGAGAACATGTAAAGTAAATATTTACAAGTTTTTGGTTAAAAAAATAAGTTTTTAAGTGTGTATAATTTTATATTCATCCACATGGAAGGATATCAAAAATAGAAATTTTGGAAATAATAATTTTAATGACAATAACTAGATCTAACTAGGAAATTTAAACTACAACATATAAAGAACTCTAGAATCTATTTTCACATATAAATGATTAACTCATTGGGTGATAAAGTAATTAAAGGTTTTAAAAATAACTTAAAAATAAAATTAACAATTTCAAGAGGAAAGGAGATGATAGGGAACAAAAACAAAATATGGGGAAACACAATGAAAAGGATAAAAAATAAGAAACACAAAAAAACCTAAATTCACCTATTTACATGTAGGGTAATAATTGATTTCAATTAAAATATTTATTCAAATATTTCATGTTTTATATAAATTAAATATAAATTTATTAGTAATCCAAGTATAATGTATAGTTTCCATAGAAGTGACTGATCTTGAAAGGACCCATCCATAGAGGATCAAATTTTCTAAAACTCCATTTTTGTTCTATTCACTTGTCACATAAGATAATGAGATATCCAATCTAAAAATACATTTTATTCACCTTATTATCAAACATTATTTTGAATTTAACTTGGTGTTTTTTAATCCTATCAACATGTGTTTTTTCCTCTTCAATCTTGTTTAGATACAAGATACTCTTATCTAGTGGACTCTCATAATTTTGATTTTTGATTCCCATTTACAAATATTACAAATGAAATTAAAATGTAAATGGAATAAATACATCAATTACATATAATAATTTTAAAATATACATTAAATTATCTTTCTTTGGATTGATATGATCTACCCACAATATTTCTTATAATTTCTTATGCAAATTTCTCTAATTTACATCCACCAACTTACAGATGATAGTAACAAGATTATTATTAATGGATTTTTATTTACCATTTCATTTCAAGTATTAATAAAAATAACTAAAAAAATAAATACCATACACATAACAAAATCAAACCAATTCAATAGAATAAAAAATGGATTGCATTGTTTGTTATCATTTTTTGTGGGACACCATATCTTAAAAAAATATTTTCTTTAATGAAGTTGTATACTAATTTTGAAGTTATCCACTTGATTGGTATTTCCTCCATCCACTTGGTAAAATATTACTTAATAAAATAACATGATTATGACCAACACTTTAAGGAGGATTCACTATCCCAATGAAATCTAATCCCCATTGTTGAAAATGTTATTCAATCACAATAGGCTTGAGAGGAAGGGTTAAATTTTTTGGTCATCCAACATGTTGCTAAAAATATTCACACTTTCTCACCCATTCATAATATTCATATAATAGTGATGGATAATAGTAGTGAGATTTCAATTTTTTATATTATTTTATTGGGGTTTAGAAATGACCATCATAGGCTTGGTCATGAAAATATTTTTAAAGCTTCTTCTATTGTTGTTTATTAATGCATCTTGAAAATTAATCATCCATGCTTTTTTTGAAAAAAAAATCCATCTAAAATCACATTTTTAATTACTTTTAATTTTTTTTATTTCATTATTTAACATCCAACCGTGTCAAACATTGTCCATATGTCAAGAAAAATTCAAGAAAAATGTAATATATGAAAATAATTTTTCTATAGAATTCACAAATAGAAGTAAATATGATTTTTCCTCTTTATAATAATATTCTCTTATTGAATTATAAATAATTTGGGTATCTATATATTATACCATGAGTTGGAATAAACATTTACCTCAAACCAATTTAGTGGGCTTAATTTCAAGATCATACACCTAAAAAAATTCAAACCAATTTCCCCACTTTAATCCAACTTGTCATTCTATCAATATAGATTTCACAACTGTATCAGGCACCATAAAACATAACAATAATTAAAAATATAATATTAAAATTATTTTACCACTTTGACCATTACATATGCATGTTTTTCAAAATGGGAGTATTTTAGTTCATACTCTTTGATACCAAAACTCATGAAAATAATCAATGATTCGATATGATTTAACAATTTTGGGAATATTAGATTCTTATTCCTAATTTAGCTGAGGGTCTAAGTTAACTAAATAAATAAATAATATTTGGATAATTTAGATACTAATTTGTATAATTTTATTGTAATTTAAACCTTTTTAAAAATAGTAATTAGTGAGGAGAAATGTAACTTAGCTTAAACATGATTGAGATGATTGAGACAGAAGTTGGTACTAGTTATGTAGGACTAGGACACTATCACAAATCAAGATCTATCTTTCATTTGGTGAAATGATAAGAGCATAAAAAATAAGACACTTTGAGGTTGAATGCTATTGTCTAGGTCCTACCGCTATTATCCAAATTGGTCATAGAGATCTAAGTTTTCTAGGTTTTATTCATTATCCCTATATTAATTTGCCTATGAAATTTAAAGTCTTGAATTTTTAATAATCTCCTTTATATCTGATTTAATATCCAGTCCTCACTATTCCTTGTGCTTGAATTTGAATGAAAATTTGGAGAAAGAGGTGGGGTTAGTGTGTGTAACATGCACTGAACATGTATCCACACCCCTTGTGTGGGCATGCTTCCTACATACCAATACTATAAAGAGGTATGAAGACATATATAGTTCTCTCACTTGATGTGATTTATGTAATAGTGTGTATGAAGATACCAAATTCTAAACTAGGTGTGATTAAGGTGGCTAGGGACTGGTGTGAGGGTTTGAATGAGCATGTGGCTATATTGGTTAGCTGTATGCAAAGAATAGGGAAATTTTCCTTAGTGTTTTTTCTTGTATTAATTTTTTATTTTTAAAATAATTTACAACCCCTTATAAATGAAATTTTAATGGTATTTTATAGAGACCTATTAGTCATGGGTTAGATGCATTCATATTGGGCTAACACGATGATGAAGAGGAATTGGGAGAAAATGGTCATCTAGGATTGAAAGGTGATTGGATAGGAGTGTTGTAAATGGGACACCCTAGGGTCCATCTCTATATTCCAACTTGGGCACTATTTTCCTAAGGGTAGAGGACCTCCAACTTGTGTGTTATTGTCCTGAGGATATGAGAAATAGGGGGATGGCTTTGTCATGGGAAAAGTAGCTTGATTGAGCTAAAATCATGTCTCAAAATTCTATAGATAATTTTGAATCAGTTAAAATTTGGATATAAGGGTCATGAGAGCTTTCAAGAGGGACTTATGGGTTGGGCATCACAAGCCACACTCAAGATAACAATTTTCATATTTTATATGACTACATGATACACTAATAATTCTTATAAATCAAAATAGTTGAGATAAAATGATAATAATAATAATAATTTATAAAATTAGATCATACCATATTAGGTGTGTGAGTGATTTTAGTTTTTATTATTTAAAATGCTTATTTTCCTTCACTATTATATTTAAAATAAGGTTTACCTTTCATCATTTCAATAATATATCTAGTGAGTTATAAAAAATTAGGAAAAAATATCCTTAGAAAATCCACCTTACTAAAAAATTAATGCACTCCAAGTTTATTAGTTGTTATAGGCTTTTTTTGAATTAATTCATCCCTTTCAGGATCAATTTTGGTTGCTTATACTGAGATAATGTGTATGAAAATTTTTCCATTTATCACTCTAAAGATACATTTTTTAGGATTGAGAGATATATCATGAAAATGACATTTTTCAACCACTTTTTAGAAATGTTTGTAATGCTCTTCTCTTTTTATTGAGATAATTGTCAAATCATCTAGGTAAACCATAATTATTTTGTTATTCAAATAATTAAATGTGAGATCCATGGCCCTTTAAAATGTTTATGCTACACTAATGAGATAAAATAACATTATTTGATATCCAAGTGTAATTAGGGAGTTATGAAATTAGTCTTGTGTTGATATCCTTTGGAAAATTCTATCTAATTATACCCCAAGAAACCATTCAACATAGAAATCAATTTTGAATGCATGATTTCCTCAATCACCTAATCCATAATGGGTAATGGATATTTATACTTCAAATAAAATTAATTCAAATTTTAAAAATTGACACATATCATTATTTCTTCACTATTATTATGAATTGGCACTATATTTGAAACCCATATCAAATGATGAATGGAAAAAATGATTTATACATTCAACATTTACTGATCCTCACAAAATATTCCCAACTATCTTCACACTATATTAATTTTATTTTTGATTGAAATGTTTTGAATCAGATTTGAGAGGCACTATGTATTACATTTATCTTGGCTATAAACATTTGATATCAACATAAGAATAAGAAATAATATCAATATATTTTAGAAGAAGTCAAATAAAATTTCTTCACTCTTTCAGTGAACAACCCTTACAATTTTGACCACCTTGGTTATTATTTAGATTTGATGTTCACTTTTTCATATTCATATAAATTGAGAGAGTCTTTTTGTATATTATTTCTAATAAAATTATCATGTTTATAAAAAATATTCTAGTTTAATCATTCCCTCTCCAATTTATTATATAATAATTATCTCTTTCTCACTTTGCATTGATAACTCTATGCATGTCGATTAACTTCATTCAAAAAAGATATTTTTGAAAAATATTATTTTTTTAATAAAAGTGATAGTATATTGACCACTTTTTTAAAATTGACAATTGTTTAAATTATCTGGTACATTAGGCCTATACAACAATTTAATAGTATATTTGGATTTTCTAATATTAGAATAAAGAATCAACACTAAAGTAGGTACAACTAGTGACTTAGCTTTTACGTTATTATCTCTAGGAATAAAACTAATTGAAAAAACTTCAAAATATTAAAATCCATCCCATACCTTGTTTTGATAATGCTTTAAATAGTCATTTTTCACTTGATATTAAACTTTTATCTAGCTTCACAACCAACTTCACATTTCCATGTACTTTTAAATTTTTTAATCCATTTCTTCAACAAAATGTAAACCAAGGAGTAAAATTCATATTATGTAATATTTTTAGTTCATTAAAATTCTAATTTGTATGAAAAATGAAAATGTACAGTGTTTGGAGACATAAGAATGAATCTTGCACTTGTCCCAATTTAGGAATTAGTATTGTAAAATTTAAGCATCTAAATGTCATTAGTATTTATTTTTATCACCTCAGGTATATTAAAATCATCTTCATATGTGAGCATGTAATTTATTATCCCTAATTACTTATATATAATACCCTCTCTTAGGTCATCAACCTCCAGTAGTGTATACCAAGTTTTCAACTTAGGTTCTAGGTGTTGTTTAACTATTTTGATAGGAATCATAGCATGATATAAATATAATAGGATTTAATCACCTAATAATTTGTAGAAGTTTCTTCATAGTAGGATGACATATGAAATTGGTATATCTAATACTAGGATAGTCATTTTGATTCTCTTTTTGAGGAAAAAAGGATAAATTAACTTGAGAATATTTGATTTGAATAATCAAGTGCACTTATTTTACTTCTATGGAATAGTAATGGTTGAAGGTTTTAGTATAGGTTAGACCTAATACATGGGAAACTTTAGCTAACATCACGTTATCATAATCTCTAGTATCAATTATATATTTACTGACTTTACATAGTTTGAGGAAAAGGGAGATATAAAAAGACTCAATTTTAATAGACTTAGAACAATAACCATATAATTTATAATATTTAAAGAGGATATAGTTGTAAGTGTCCCTTTAGAATTTGTATTTTTGTGGTAATATAGTTTCCTTTGATAGATTATAATAGCCTCTATAATTGATTAGGGTTTGATATTAGATATTAATCTTTGGATAAATTTTTTTTAATTTTATTTACATGCTTAATTATGTTAAAATCTAGTAAACTAGTAGGGGAAATATTTTTAGCATAAGAATTTAGTTTTGGATAACTACCAGTTGATGTTTTAGTAGGATATCATACTTTTAAATGGTTTTTTTAATTTTATTTTCATAAGTGATGTACTTCCTTATGGAAGTATGACTTTTGGAGTTTCTTCCGATTTTTAGTTTGTTACTTTTTTTTTTGTGCTCTATTGAAGACTTAAAATGATTAATTGTTCATATCTATAATCATATAATCATAATCATATTCTCTTGAATCATATTATAGTTATGCATTGGTAGAGCCACCACTAGGTTCTTAAATTACAAATTCTTGAATATCTTAATTTTTTGTTTTGATTTCTTCATACTAAAATATATATTTTGTTTCCAGACAACATTCACTTGATCATTTGCATTTGGATATACTTTTATGAAAGTATTTTTTTTTTAAATATTAAAATCATAAATGAATCCATTGGAAACACACATAGTTTCTCTTTGGAATGTCCTGACAAGGAGAATCAATGGTATTATGAGGTATTTACTCCTTTAGTTATGTTATATCATTAGACATTTTTGTAAGAGTTGTTTAGTATAAGACTGATTTAAGCTATGTGTATTACCTTTTTAAGGTTATGTATTTAGATTTATATCCATTATCATTTCATATTCAACATAAATGGATGAATTTTGAGTTTCCTCTAATATAACTAATCTAGATCTTAATTGATAGCTTATCTCTAATAATTATCAGTTAATAAAGAGCATTATTTATTTTCTTACACTAGATTGGTAGTTGATATTTTATTAATTAACTTATTATATTTATATACAAAATAAATCAAGGGTTCATGGGATTATTTAATCATTTGGGTAAATTTTGAAAGTAATGCATGCGCATATTTAGTCAGTTTGAATATGTTTTCAAACTTAGTTTTCATGTTATCTCAATTAGTGATGGAACTTAGAGAGAGGTGATAGAACTAATAAAATCCTCCATTTAAAAGAGTTTACAAAAAAAATATAAATGTAATTTCTTCATGTTCCACACCTAATAATACACATTCAATAAATAAGTCAAAAATATGCTAATCTAGATTTTTTTTTACCTTCACATACTTTTTTTTTGAAATTTCTTTCATGAACCTTTAAGAAGTTCATGTAATTGTCCTAGAGATAAATATCATATTTCATTACCCCATGGTAATTCCATGTTAATAATAATAACCTAAAATGGAATAATTTTTCTTGAAAATATAAGAGCTTAACTCATATATAACTACCTTGAGATTATTTGATTTTTCTATGACTTGATGGAAGGCTAACTAATTTTATGATTTTTTTTTTTTTTTTAGAATTTAATTTAAAATTAAAAAATTATTTAAATATATAAATGGGATATGTATTACATTTATATCTCCTTGATTTGATAAATTTTATTTCTACTAGTTTGAAATAAAACTATTTTTGTCGAGGAGCAGGTT
Organism: Torreya grandis; assembly: GCA_037957365.1. Classification (NCBI taxonomy): domain Eukaryota; kingdom Viridiplantae; phylum Streptophyta; class Pinopsida; order Cupressales; family Taxaceae; genus Torreya; species Torreya grandis. Next base: position 657,079 of record JARHVA010004615.1, on the reverse strand, counting down.
GAAATTGGAGTACTCTTGGAGCTAGTCTTCTTAATTTTGTGTTTTATGAAACTATAACTTTAGGTATTTATACCAAGATGACAGAATGTTATTGTTATATCAAAACCTAAATAAATCTTCAAAAATTTACTATACTATATATGTTATCCCACACAATGCTCATAAATTTGAAGAATTATCTTTTTTATTTCTTATTTAACCAATTAATATTCAGTTGATAAAAGAGAGATTAAATTATTGGGATAGTCATGAGAAGAACTCATTAATGTGTGAGATATTTAGGAAGGTATAAAAACTAATATTATTGCTTATATTCTCACTTGTCTCCTTGAAACAATTTTTGAAATCCTTTGGCCAATAGCAACATGATCTTTTTATTCATTTATTATTACATCAATGCTATAGAAATGAGTGTAACTTACTTTGTTATCCCATGTGAGTAATCAGAGACTTTAATCAATATCTTACTTTATATATTATATCCAATCAAGATAAGGTTGACAATTAGGATCTCAATTTATAATAATATTCATTTGTAAAGTTACTATTTAGGATTATGAGCTACTTGAGGAGCTCTGTGAGTTATTATACATTTAATAATTCTTGGAGAATGTGTTGTATAGTCTATTTCTTGGTTCAATATAGTTAATATTATTTAAAACTAAGTAATGTTAACTTTATCAAATTCCCAAGCACATTGTCTAATTTTTTAATAAATATCCAACTATGTAGGTTGTTTGCACTCAATTCTTGTTTTTTAAATGGTCTTTGAGATGTTAGGAGATTTGTATGTACAAAAAATTATGCATGTCAGTTGTATGGAAAGCACAAATTTATTCCCCACTATGAAAATCAAAATTTTATTGGCTAAATTTTTTTATCAAGGGAAAATAACAAGTTTCATTCAAAAATGTTGGGACTAAGTCACTATCGTATTAGAAGGTGGAGCTAATTTTATTGAAAATCAAAGAAAAAACTATAAATGAAAATATTTATATAAAAATGTGCCTTTATGAGGGTTTTTGTACTTCTAACCCAAAATTGTGAGAAATGTTGTTGAAAAGAGAGTTAAAATAATTTTGATAAGGGGATAAGAGGAATCAAGGTGGAAACAAAGAATAAAATGGAAGAGGGAAAACATGATGATTTGGTAGTATAAACACAAAGAAATTCATGTAACTTGGGAATCCACTTTTGATAACTTACAGCCTATATCATTTAAATGAAGCTAGAAATGACATATTTTGGACATAATAGAAAACTACATACACTAGAGAGGCTGCACATTTCTAGAAATATTGTATAACAACCTTGTATTTACCTTAGAAAATAATTAATCAAATTATTCTCCACTTTACCAAGGCTTCTCTAATTTTAAATTTCTAACTCATGTTCAAAATAAATTTTAGGTAAAAAATCTCCAATTTTTTATATTTTAACAAAATTATTATAGTATATTTGAAAGAAAATAATCAAAAATATTATATGAACTCAAAATTAATACTCATCTAGAATGATCCAAAATATAAAGTCTTATGAATTCCTTATTTATTGATTCTTCATTGATTTTTATATAGAGAGGTCCTCTTTCTCCTTTCTGAAGATTTTATTTTGAGTCAAAAATCCTCTTTACAATGAATAAAACTAATATTTATTAATTATGAGGGTGTAACCACCTCATAACAACTTTATAACCACCCTTTTGATAAAATATTTATATTTTACAATTATTTTAACCCAAAAATACTTTAAAAAATAAATATAACCTTTTTAAGTTATTACAAAAAGTGCAATAGAGAAATAGAAAGTTTGATAGAGAAAAAATGACTTTAAGTGGTTATCAGGAAGAAGAAAAATTTGTTTTACTGATAAGAACCTTGTTCAACTAGATTTGGCCCCTCTTTCTATGAAGATTTGACCATGTACACTCTAAATTATTGAGCAAATTTCATAATTATTATAAATAGTTTGAATCACACATTTGTACATTTTGATCCAACCAACGAACAACCAATTCAAATGTCATAATACTATGAGAAATTAACCAGAGTTATTAGGCCAAATCACTTATTTTATAATTAATGAATATCTCGATCTGGTTAACTAAGAATTAGTTCATCACTCTCAATGATATGATAAATGAACATGCATTATTGGGATAAATTATTAATCATGACTACTCTACATGTTTTTCTAGTTGATTAAGGGAATTCATGAGAATATTTGCCTATTTATTTTATGCCTTCGAGATGCTTTGGAGTCATAAATCAATTTCAAATAGATACTAGGTTGTTGTAAGCATTTTAATTAATTAAAATGAAATTTTAGCTAAAAAATAGATTCACCATATTTCAATAGGATTTATATTTCATTTCAATAATTTTTTAATGATTAAGGCATTCACCTTAACCAACTTAAGATTTTGATATTTGATTTGTATTATGCTTTCACAATTTTGAAATAAGTTTCTTGTTAGCTTATTTTGTTGTGTTTTTAATTATAAATTATTATAACTTTGATATGAGAATAAAAAATTATGAGATAAAAAACATTTGCTTCTAGATCAAATGGTGTTTTAAATTCCTCTTCATGTATGTGATAGTTTTTAAAACCTTTAAAACTACATTAGAAGCCCTTTAAGAGGAAAAATGTGATATCACATTTGAGACTAATTTGTGTTTTATTATTTTTTACTACTAAAGTTTGTAACATATTTTAAAACTATCTTTTAAGACCACCACAAAGACAAATTTGATATTGTAGACTGTCAAAATTTATTGAAGGAGATTGTAATGGGCCTTGATACTATTTTGAGAATATAAAATGGTTTATAAAAATAATTTGAATTTGTTTAATCCATAAACAAGTGCATGTAAAATAAAATTTGAATAATCAAATGGCTCAATAAGCAGATGATGGGTCTAAGGTAATAATTTTACATGAGAAATGAACTCTAAAAGCCACACCATACAAGAATAAGTTGGTAAATCCACACTATGTCATATAAAGCCACTAAATAACTATCAAACCCACTTTTATGACCATATTGTAATATTTTATAAGTATTTATAATCCTTTAAATAACATGGTAGACTTTAGTAAATTTTATCAGATGTAAATTGATCTTATCAAGGTTAAACAATGGAAAATGAGTCTTGGCATCCACATGAAATGAAATGAAAGTCTATTACTAACATGACATGATTGAGGGTTGTTTTCTACATGAAAAATAGGCTTTAAAACCTTTAAATTTTTAAATTAACACTTTGAAATTTTCATCCAATAGTTTTTAACTTGATCTTGCTATGAAAACTAACTTTGTACCACTCGAAACCACATAAAACTACCATTTAAGATCTTTGAAATGTGTTGCATGAAAATTAAGCTTTTGGAAGGCTTGGGAAAAAATCATTATATATAAAATAAGATTATGAAACCCACATATCTTGATAATTATATCATGTGGAATTTTTATAAATATATTTGAATCATTTAAAGAGAAATAGTGGGCTTGGATAATAGTTTTTACATGCAAACTAAGATTATGAAGTCTACATATTATAAAAAGAAACACTAGAGTCTTCATGAATAGATAATGCTACATGGAAGATTGAAAATGTGGTGATATTTAAGGAGAAATTTGATGTAAAATAAATATTTGAAACTTGTAGGTTTCAAAAATATTTTTCAAAATATGTATAATTTGAAACTTAGCCATGTTGAAGGAAATTGAAATTTTAGAAAAAATAGCCTAAATTAGAATTGAAAGGATAATTAATGTGTTAGTATTATATAAAGAAGATATTTTAGATCCAATAATCCCAATGATCCACTAAGGTTTGGTATATGGGGTACAAAGAAAACACCTAATGGGATGAGGGATATAAGAATCCACTAGAGGTCTATGGTAGCTATCTAGTTTTTCAGCTTGCACTAGGCCAAATACAAACTTATGAACCATCTTAGGGATAGTTTGAACAAGAAAAAAAAAGGATGAAGGTATATTTAACTAATATAACCATGGTATTTAAGGTAGATAAAGGGAGAAAAAAATATTTTAAGAAATAAAGTTATGTTATTTATGAAAGCACTACCAAGTAAGGAAAATGATTGAAAAACATGAAATTATAAAGATTGAAAGACAATTTTAAATTGAAATAAATTATCAAGGAGAGAGAATGAAAAAATATTTAGAACCTATGTTTATGCTTATTTAAATAAATGTAACCCTAGCATGTAATATCTAACCCTATCAAATACACTAAAACTAACTAAATGGTTTCACCTTGCAATCAAGGTGCCCTCAGATGGTGATCTACAATAATGCAAGTAATCTAAAAGTTGTGAGTTTGAGCTTAATCTAAATTAGATGAAGACAAATCTACAATATATATCTATATCCAATCTAGTGGCAACTATCTAGGAGAGAAGGTGAGGTTATAGTAAGTAAGAGGTGTGAATAATAATATAAGTGTACAGATTAGGTGAATTATCAACCAAGGGAGAATAAGGGAAATAAAAAGTGAGGGAGGGAATACATTAGATCAACAATGATGAATCCAATCCAACAATAAATTAAAAATGTGAATCTCTAACAAGAGAGAGAAAAACGTGAATGGGGGTTGAATGATTAAAAAGTAAATGCCAAGAGATGGCCAAGACCTCCATCATAGATCAAAATATAAATAAATATAAAAGAGTAGATCAATAAATATGAAGAGTTATCTAAATTAAGGAGGGTATCAAGAGAGGCTAATATAAAGGATTGAAATTAGTGTCTTCCTATCAAATAGGGAAACCCATGCATTAGATATTTAAAAATGTTCGTGTTTATGACCATTTTGGAATGTACATAAAACAAAATGGCACAATATAAAAGAGTTTCAACCTATGTCATTGGTTAGCTAGGAAAATAGGTGGCCTAGACTACCCATACTCCCTAAGGATCTCCAAGATGCACATAATGGGTCATGTGGGGTGTGGGAGATCTGGTAAATTCTAGGGAAGGTTCATATGGGTGAACAATGGAATTATGATCTCTCCAAGTGATTGAGTAAGATCAAATATGACTCATAGTGACCATTAGTATTCATGATGAGTAGATATTTAATCATTAGGAATAATAGGATTAGAGGAATCATGATTACATATTCCCCTGAGGTAAAAGTAGTTGATATTCAATATAATAAGAAGGGTTATGAAGTATATGGAAGCCAAATAGAAATCAATAAAGTGAAAATAAATAATAAAAAATATAAAATTACTTGCACCTACTTGATATGAATAATAGCATATGAAAAATAAACAACATGATCTAATGGGTACCAATGTGAACTCTACATAATCCAACTCCAAATCTAGTTTCAAATCCTACATAGAAGGGATAAAAATGATATCAAATTATAAAATAAAATATGACATTTAACATAGTGTTTGGTTTAGTTTTCTCTTCATGAGGGATGTGGGATATTTATAAGTCCTCAAAAGAAGAGATAAAATTATGCTCAACCATGAATATCAAGAAAATATCAAAGGTAAGGATGTCCTGAACCATAGTGAGCTAATACTTTCCTAAGAAGGAGTCAAATAATTACTAAAAATAAAACACACATATCATATAGGAATCAATTAGGGTTTTAATGATTGCATTATGTTTAGTAGCATTTTTCATATTATTAGTAAGAAGAAACCAAATGCAATAAACTTGGGGCCACATGGATCATCAATATTTCAATCTATAGTTGTAGGTCCTTAGTTACCTCAACTACTACCATTGATGTGAGTCACCATGAGTGGTGCACCATCATGGGGGTTAAGGATGAAATAAATAGGCATGAAGGGACTATCGCAACAAAATACAAACCATGTAAGATACACAAAGGATACAAAGAACACAAAAAAGATAGAATAAGATGGATGAGACTAATGTCCACTATAGTGAGAGGTAAAGAGGGGTGGTAAGAGGCCCATGAAATATAAAAACTAATCAGATAAGATTAGACCAGGCCTTGAACAACTACAACCACTAACCCACACCACCTACAGGAAACCATGAAGAAGGATAAATAGGGATTTAGTAGAGGGGAAAATGTAAGTAATTAGTATCACTACTAATAAAAATAATTAAATGACTTTACTTTGAACTCAAGGTGCATCCAAGGAGGAGTACACAAGCTGAATGGAAAAATAGACAGGTAAGGTCTAATAATAAACATCTATTGGAAATATTGTCATTGATGTCAAAGGTCTAGAATTGGTGATAAAGGCCCTATTGCATTTAATGATGTTTTTAATATTCATATCTTGGATAATGTGTGTTAATATTTATTTAATATTAATTAATATATTTTTGGTTACATATAAGTTGAAAGAGAGGCTGTGGAGAATTCAAAGAGTCATGGGGTAAAGACAAAAGAGGAATGAGATGCATTTTTTCATGAAGAGTCATCTTGAGGAATTTCAAGAGTCACCATGTGAAGATAAAAGAGGGTATGGTGGATTTTTCCATGAAGGGAAACTTTGAGGAATATGAAAAATCACCAAGATAAAGATAAAAGTGGAAAGGATGCATTTGTTTATGAAGGGTCACCATATGACTTGTCAAATGCAAGGATACGAAAGGTCATGTAAGTTTGGCACCATTTTACATGAGATTGAAGGGTCACAAAGGGTGAATGCCAAAGGTCATTTGGGAGGCTATAAATAAAGGCTTGAGAAGCCATTTATAATATGTAAGAGAGTGTATGGCTTGTATTTGTTTTCAAACAAATAAAAACAAGAGATATTGTAGAGTTTTATAATTTGTTGAGTAAGCAACATTAAGAGATAGTTATGTTTTATACAAAAGAGGGGTTAGTTCTACTATGGGTTAGTGCTCATAAAGCTTTACAAGTAGCTAGTGCTCACAAATAGTTTCTATGTTGGTGCACGGACAAGGGGTTGGTGCTCATATAAGTTGGTTCTTGTGAACTTATAATTTGAGTTGGTGATCATTCATATACTTAAGATTTTTCTTCATGGTTTTTCCCACTTTGTGTTTTCATGTAAAAATATGGTGTCTCTCTCTTGTGTGGTGCATATTATTATTTCATTTTTATTACATATCTTGAATGTGTGGTTAAGTGGTTAAAGAAAAGGAATTGATTAAGTAAAATGATATATAATATACTGATTCACCCCCCTCTTAGTATATTTCATGCTTAACAATTGGTATCAAACTAGGTTCCTTTGGAAAAAAATTTACAGCTTGAAGGTAGATCAAGAAAGCACGATGGTTGGATCACATGAAGGTTTTTCTACAAATAAGGCACCTTTTTTTGATGGGACAAATTATGATTTTTGGAGTATAAGGATGAATATTTATTTGATGGCCCTTGGATTAGACATTTGGCAAGCATTGGTGGAGGAATATGAAGAGCCACATACACTTGTAACTACTCTTGCAAAAAGGAACACAAGTGAAAATAATGCTAAAGCTTTACATGTTATTTTATGTGGTTTATGCAAATCAAATTTGTTAAAGTTATGCAATGTAAATTTGATCATGAAACTTGGGTAAAATTTGAGAATATTTATAAAGGTGATGGAAAGGCTTAGCAATCTAAGATTCAAACTTTCAAAAGATAATTTGAGAGTTTAAAGATGGAAGAGGAAGAAAATATATCAAGTTATCTTTTGTGGGTTGATCAAATAGTTATTCAGATTCAAGGTCTTGGAGAAAAGTTAGAAGAATAAATTGTGGTTGAAAAAGTTTTGATATCTCTACCATTGAGATATGATGTAAAAGTTTCAGCAATTGAAGATATGAAGAATTTAGCCAAGCTAAAGATGGATGAACTACATGGTATTCTTATGACATATGAGATACAGACCGAACAAGAGAAACCCTCAAAGAGAGAAGCTACTTTCAAGACATCAAAGAAAGAGAAGGATAACATTCAAGAATCAAGTGACATTTCTAGTGATGATGAAGGTGATAATAGATCTCTATTCATTTTCAAGCCAAAAAAGTGCACAAGTAAATATTAAGGAAAATTACCTTTTAAATTTTTTAATTGTGGAAAGATTGGACATTTTGTAGCTAAGTTCCCAAATAAGGGTAATGGTGATAATGAGGAAAGAAAGTCTACATACAAGAATAATTTCAAAGGAAAATTTTAGAAGGGATTCGAGAAGAAGAGTTTATATTCTAAAGATCCTAGCTCACCCGAAGATAGTAGAGTCAATGATTCAGAAGAAGAAGACATTTTATTCATGGCCATACATGAATATGCCTCCATAAGCAAAAGTACAGATGATCAAGAAGAATAATAGGATGAAGCCAAAGTGAATCTAGAAAGAGAACTCATTTATTCCTTAAAAGAGTTAAAATCTCTTGAGAATAAGAATCGAAGATTAAAACTCCAGATCAATAAAAATGAAAAAGAGTCAAAGGAAACAATTAAAGATCTACAAGCACACTTTGAAGAAACCAAGAAGAATGAATAAGATCTAATGACACAATTTCAAAATGTAAGTAAATAATGTGAAAGGTATGTTATTGAAATTGCTTCTTTAAAAAAAGATCTTGAGAAAACAAATAAATCAATCAATGATAGAGCAACCAATGATTCAAAATTTGATAATAACACTAATATGTTGAATAAGATATTAGAAAGTCAAAGATCAATATTAGATAAGATAGGGATCATATTTGAAAATGAGAAAGGGGAGGCCAATAATTTCATACATAAGGAAAAATGAAAGAGCTATGTTGAAGCTCTTACAAATGAGGAAATAAAAAGGGAAGAAGTTAAGAATATAGAGGACATCTCAAACAAAGAAGGTTGGAAAGAACAGAGCTACAAAAGGCAATCAGGTTAGAAATACAAAAATACGTCCTATTTTTATGATTATTATTTTTATTGTAATGGATATGGTCATAAGAAAATAGAACATCAAAAAATGGCTAACAATTTCATAAATAAGGAGAAGGAAAGTCATGCAGATTCAAGCAAAAGCCATAACTCTTTTTCTTCTTTATTAGGATTTAATGAAGAGGCCATAATATGTTAGAAGTGAAACAACTTAAAACACATATCTCAGTACTGAAGAAGCATGTTTTAGTTAGTCAAGAAGGACCAAAGTTTCAAGGCTTCATTCGTCAAGAAGAAAGTTCAGATAGGTTCATGGTAGAAGAAACAACCTGAAAAATCTATGTTGGTACAAATATCTTTACATGCAAAAAATGAAGAAAAGTCATGGTTAATTGATAGTGGATGTTTGAGGCACATTATAAGAGACAAAATCAAGTTCATAAATTTAAAAAATATCAATGGTGGCATAGTGAAATTCAAAGATAATACTACTACTAGAATTGCCAAAAAAGGTACACTAATTTTGGATAATAGTAGAACTAAAATTGAAAGTGTTTTGTATGTAGAAGGTCTTAAGAATAATATTTTGAGTGTAATTCAAATGTGTGATCAAGGGAACACATTAAATTTTTATGTACAAGGTTGTGAAATTAGGAGAAAAGATTCAGATGTGTTGGTTCTAGATGCTCAAAGAATAGGCAATAATTTTTATATGTTATCAATCATCAAAGGTCAAATTTGTTATTTGACTTAGATTGAATAGAGTTGGCTATAGCATAGGAGAATGGGACACATAAATTTCAACAATTTGGTCAACATCAATAAGAAGCAAGTAGTCAAAATCTTCCAAAGTTTATAAATCCATTTGACATACTTTGTGAACCTTGTTAGCATGAGAAGTAGGCCAGAAGGTGGTTCAAAACAAAAGAGTAATTGACCACTCGGATGTTAGATATTTTTCACACTAATCTATGTGGACCAATGAGAACTCAAAGTACTCAAGGTGATAAATATTTAATTTTTGTTATTGATTATTTTTTATGTATGACTTAGGTAATGTTTTTAAGCAAGAAATCATAAGCTTTCAAACATTTTAAAGCATTCAAAGCATTAGTTGAGAATGAAACTAGTTTAAATATTAAGTGTCTAAGATCAGATCAAGGAGGAGAATTTACGTTAGATCAATTTATTGAGTTTTATAAAGACCATGGAGTAAAGAGACATTATTTAGTAACCATAACTCTATAACAAAATGGAGTAGTTAAACAAAGAAACAAAATAGTTCAGAAGATGGTGAGGACAATGCTAAATGAATCTAAGATACTAGATAAATATTGGAGAGAGGAAGTTGTTACAATAGTGAATATTCAAAACATAGCATTATTGAGGGTCAAAAGTGATAAGACTCATTATGATGTATGGAAAGACAAACTAGTAATAGCTGATTATTTTAGAGTTTCTAACAGTAGATGCTTCATAAAAGGAACTAATGAAAAACTTGTTATTTTTGAATCCAGAGTAGATGAATGTATATTTCTTGGTTATTCTTGAAAAATTAAAGCTTATAAATGTTATAACAAAATAACCAAGAAATTTTTTGAAAGTGCAAGTGTCAGGATAGAAAAATATGGAACACAAAGAATCAGTGATCTAGTAGACATTCCTAAAATCATTGAAGAGAAATATTTTGAAGAATCAGATGAAGATGAAAAGAAGGATTAAAAAAACACCAAAATTCCATCCAAATATGTTTAGATAAATCATAATGAAAGTGACATCATCAGGGACATAAATGAAGGAATTCGCACTAGAAGAATGATTGTAAGTGAATCTAAGCAAGTTAATTTTTATTTGTTATCCAAAATTCAGCCTAGAACTTTTTCAAAAGCTAGACATGATAAGCATTGGGTTAATGCAATGGATGAAGAATTAAATAAGATAGAAAATAATGATACTTTGGAATTAGTGTTAGACAAAAAGATCACAATGTGATAGTAAAAAAATGGGTTTATAGAAATAAGTTGAATGAAAATGGAGAAGTGACCAGGAATAAAGCAAGATTAGTATGTAAAGGATATGCTTAGATTGAGGAAATAGATTTTTAAGAAACTTTGGCACTAGTAACAAGGCTAGAGGCTATTATAATTTTTCTTGCATATAAAATGTTTAAAATTTTCAAAGTGTTTTATATGGATGTCAAATCCACCTTCCTAAATGGGAATCTAGAGAAGAGGTCTACATTGAGTATCTTGAGGGATTTATTCTCTCAAATATTAGTAGCCATGTTTGTAGATTAAAGAAAGAAATGTATGGATTGAAACAAGCTCCTATAGCTTGGTATGCAAGACTTGATAAGTACCTACATGATCAAGGTTTCAAGAGAGGATTTGCTGACAGTAATATTTACATCAAAATAGAAGGTGAGCATAAATTGATTATTATGGTATATGTTGATGACATCATTTTTGGAGGAAACATTGAAAAGATGACAAAATAATTTTTTGATAATATGCAAAAAGATTTTGAGATTTCTATGCTTGGAGAATTATCATTTTTATTAGGGTTGTAAATATTTTAGTTAGATAAAGGAATTTTCATATCTCAAAGCAAATATGCCAAGGAAATGTTGAAGAAATTAGGTTTTAAGGATTTTTCACTAGTTGGCACACCAATGAGTACAAGAAATAAGGTGAGCAAGGATGAAGATTCACTTGTTGTAAATCAATATTTTTATAGATCTATGATTGGTAGTCTTTTATATTTGACAGTATCAAGGCTATACATCATGCATGTAGTAGGTATGGTCACAAGATATTAGTCAGCTCTAAAAGATAGTCATGTTCAATTGGTGAAGATAATATTTAGATATATCAAGGGGACATTGGATTATGGATTATGGTATCCCACAAGTAGATATTTCACTTTGGTTTCTTATAGAGATTCAAATTGGGTAGGTTACTTGGATGAAAAAAGGAGTAAAAGTGGAGGAGCTTTATTCCTTGGTGATAGCTTAGTATCATGGCTAAGTAAAAAGTAGAATTCAGTATCACTTTTTACAACTGAAGCAGAATATATTGTAGTGGCATTGTGATGTACTCAAATACTTTGGATGAAGAAAACTTTGGAAGATATCAAAGTAAAATATGATGAACCTATTTATATTTTTCATGAAAACACAAGTGTTATTAATATTTCAAAGAATCTAGTGATGAATTCAAGAATAAAACATATTCCCATCAGATATTACTTCTTGAGAGAGCAAGTTATAGATCAATAGGTTAAAATAGAATATATCAACACTACATAGCAAATTGTAGATATTTTCACAAAGGTACTACCAAAATACACATTTGAGTATCTATGAGAGAAGTTATGAGTAATTTATTTTACTTCCTACCATTGAGGATCAACATCAATTGAGGGGGAGCTAATTCTTAGCTCCTGGATAGGCCCTTTGCTATTGATGTCAAAGGGGGAGAAGTATAGAAATAGGTATAGGTATAGGTGAAGAATAGGTATAGGGTGCTATAATAAGGGGGAGCTACTGTATGTTTTTTAGATGGTAATATGTGTAGGTTTTAGTATGTATTAGTTTTAGTTTGAGGTTGCCATCAATGACAAAGGGGGATATTGTTGGAAATATTGTCATTGATGTCAAAGGTCTAGCATTGGTGATAAAGGCCCCATTGCATTTAATGATGTTTTTAATATTAATATCTTGGATAACGTGTGTTAATATCTATTTAATATTAATGAATATATTTTTGGTTGCATATAAGTCAAAATAGGGCCCATGGAGAAGTTAAAGAGTCACGGGGTAAAGACAAAAGAGGAATGGGATGCATTTTCTCATGAAGAGTCATCTTGAGGAATTTCAAGAGTCACCATGTGAAGATAAAAGAGGGTATGAAATTTTTTTCCATGAAGAGACACTTTAAGGAATATGAAAAGTCACCAAGATAAAGACAAAAGAGGAAAGGATGCATTTGCTTATGAAGGTTCCCCATATGAATTTTCAAATGCAAGGATACGAAGGGTGATGCAAGTTTGGCACCATTTTCCATGAGGATTTAAGGGTCACAAAGGGTGAATGCTAAAGGTAATTTAGAAATATATAGATAAAGGCTTGAGAAGCTATTTTTAATATGCAAGAGAGTGCATGGCTTGCATTTGTTTTCAAAGAGAGAAAAGTAAGAGATATTGTAGAGTTTTATCATCTGTTGAGTAAGCAACATTAAGAGATAATTATGTTTTATACACAAGAGGGGTTGGTGATCTTATGGGTTGGTGATCTTATGGGTTGGTGCTCAAAAATATTTGTAAGGGGTTGGTGCTCATAAATAGTTGTTGTGTTGGTGCATGGAAAAGGGGTTGGTGCTCCTACAACTTGGTGCTTGTGAACTTTGTAATTTGAGTTGGTGCTCATTCATATACCTGAGATTGTTCTATATGGTTTTTCCCACTTTGGGTTTCCACGTAAAAATTTGGTGTCTCTCTCTCTATATTTTGTGGTGCATATTATTATTATTTTAGTTTTATTGTATATCTTGAATGTGTGGTTAAGTGGTTAAAGAAAAGGAATTTGATTAAGTAAAAAGATATATAATATATTGATTCACCCCCCCCTCTCAGTATATATTGTGCTTAAAAACATCACACAAGGTAAAATCCACAAAATGTGGGATTAGGGAGTGTGTTATAGAAATATATGAGGCTTACCAGGGCACTGATAACCCAAGACATATCCTACCTCAAGGGCATACCCGCACTTAACCCTAACTAGTTCCCTTCACCAAATTTAGGCTACTACTTATCCTAGTAAGTCATGGCCTACCATTTGGAAGGCCATAAAGGCCTTAGGTAGGCCTAAAAAGAGGCCAAATATAAAGGAAACATGGTGAGGAATAAAATGAAGAATCTAAATCTGCATGTTCACTATTCACAACCTAAAACATAAAAAATATAGGGGTGAGGTTATTTACAGTGAGAAATATAACTAAATCTATATGAGTAAGAGGATGGCATTGCTTATTATGCACCATTAATTTTAATCCCTCTTATCATTTAATGAGTTGAGTGACATGACATGGATTAAATTTCACTTGAGATATGAATTAACAACTCTAAAAGCCTAGTTTATTTTCCATTAAGTTTGTTGATGACACGATGGAGAAGTTATGATGATGGAAGTGGCTTAATGGTATGGGAGACATCAAAAGTGATCACCTAAGAGAAAAAATACACCTTAGCACTAAAAATAATAAAGGGGTGATGAATATGACACACTAGGAATGATAGGAGTGAAAGTTGATCAATATTTATCAGGATCAAACCATTCATCCATAAAAAAGTAAGATTCATCCACGAGTGCCTAGGGAAAACTAGTATGGCCCTTTGAATATATTACCAAAGTGTCATATAAGGGATTTTTATTAGAATATATCCATGATTATGGAGATATGACAACATCTAATTTATGAACCTTACATCCATGCTCTAATTAGACCACATAAAATGTTGTTTACATAATGGTCTACATGGAAATAGTCTAGGGATGACCAAGGATTAATTGTATGGAAGATATAGGTATAACACATAAAAATGATTCTAACTATCTTGGGAATGAACTTGAAATTAAGGTTCATGTTTCCCACCTACATAAATTTATTTTTGTTGAAATTGACATATTTGTGGTGATAATAAAAGAGCTTATTACAATTAGTTTCATGTTTTTTGAACACCTATAGTGGCATGATGTTCAACATAAATCCATCATCAATGATACATCTCTTAACATGATAATTTTCTATTAAGGTCTTAATATAGAGTATGAACCTATCCCTCTTCATGATAATAGAAGCCATGGGAAGAGAGGTAGGGTCAAAGGACAACATAGGAGAATGAGGGAAATTGGGGATGTTAGAGTTAAGTAAAACCTCCATAAAATCCTAGTAAAAAGGTAACACAACTCCTCTATTATAAATTAAATATGTGTCTAGCTTAGAGAGGGATATTATACTAAAATTAAAATCTAAATTTGGGTTTTCCCATTCTTTTGGTCAAGGATTTAGGCCCTTCACCACTAGTCTCTCTATTGGGTTTAGATACCCAACCTGAGCACATATTGACAAAGCACTCATACCTAATAAAGGATATGTCAATAATAAAATACAATTTTACTCTCAGGACTAGTTTACACATTTAGTTTAGCTAAAGAATAAGAACTGGAATAAGTATAAGAGAGATAAGGAGAGTGATAGGCCTTAGTGTAAACACTAAAAATCCACACACCTATAATTATGAATGTCAAAGTAGCCCTAGAAGTACCCCTAGACCCTCTTAGAACCAACCTATAACTATTAAGCCTAAACCAACCAATTTTAACTTAGTTATACCTAACTAAGTAACCCTAGCCTTTAGGACCCTATCCTTGAGGACCTTGATCATTGACAATCAAGGTGACCATTGATGGTCAGCCTTGGGAACCCCTGACCATTGATGGTCAAGATCCACCTTTTCACCAAGTGCATGTAAGCTCTACCAGCCCTTTGATAAATATAAACTTATCTAGTTTGTGTTGCAAGCATTTGAATACATGAATTATATTTTGATGACCCACTTACACCTTCACCTCCACCTCTTGCTTATGCTTATAAGAGGGAGAGATCTGGGAGGTCAAATGCATCTACAATAATTATCATGAGCGTGGGTGTTTAAGAGATTTCTTTTGTAGGTCAATAAATTTAGTTAGCATTATCAACCATCTTACTGAGATTTAACTTTCCATCATCTCTCGAGTAAGATTTTAAGTACCATTACTCTACTAGAATTGAGCCAGATTCCTCCAATAGGCTAACTATGTCAACCACCCACCCACCCAACTTCTAATAAGACAAGTACTTGTTTATTACTATTCACATGCTTTTATTCCATTTTTCAATCAATCTAGCCCTTGCCTAACTCCCAGAATTCATTTTTGAAATATTTTCATTGTCTATTGATAAAACATAGAATTCTATAGTCAATTGTCAATGATTAGACTCTAAAAATTGATGGTCAAGCCTAACCACTGATGGTCACCTATGGAAAAAGATCCAACAAGCTAATTTTAACCACCCACACCCAATCATGTCAACTTTTCTATGTTTTCAACAACTCACATAACCCCTTCTAATTTTTTGAAGCATACCTTGACCCGCTAGCACTAAAATTGTTTAGTTTATCACTAATTAGATCATTTCTAGTCTATTTTTCTAGCAAGCTTTCTTGTATTCATTTTAGTACCTTTTAATTATTGATGCAAATACCTTCTTTTCAATTTATCAACTTAATTGTTTAAAATGTGTGGATTGATAACCCCTAAGGAAGGTCACACTTATAATATCTAGCTATCGCTAGGTAATCCACCCAATTATCTATGTAACAAACATGTTTTCTTTAGTAATTTTTTATCTATAGGTCTTCCTCTCAAGCCAAAGAGGATCTCTCAAAATCATTTAGATTCAGTGCATGCACAAACAAATAGGTTTTTCAACAATACTTATATCAATTTTATTTTCTCTCTTTATTTACAACTTAAGTGGATATTTACATGAAATATTATGGCATGCCTAGTGGGACCTAGAGTCTTTACTCACACTTTCTTTACTTTTTTATGCTCTCCTCTTTATCTATTCTCATAACTAAAACTAAAATTTATTTTGGGCTTAAAATTGACTGAATCTATTTCTTGATTTTAATAGTAGTTCACTTTGAATTAAAGAAAAATAATCTTATCGTAGCATCACCTTTGTTTTACACACTAGCTAGACCAATTCCATCAATCAAACATCAAAACAATTTGAGATGAGGCCTGACTAGGATTTCATCACCTAGAAATCACCTTACCAATTCTCAATGATCCTAATTAGAGGTCATTACCAAGGGGATAACCAAATCAGCTCTCTAGTTGAGAATAAACTTTGGATATTAATATATATTGGATAAAAACCTGAAACTCTTATCGTTGTGGGACTATGCAGAGAGGGGGTAAGCCCAAATACTAGGCCATGTATTGATTCAAATATAGATTCTTTTGAGCACATAAACAAACCTAAAACCAATCAAAGACTACTTTTATAGTACTTGATCTATGATCCAACTTCTATCACACATTCTCATAAACTAAGGCACAAACCAAAATCAAGATTAAAACTAACCTCTAGGCCTAACGTGCTTCATAGTGTCTATCTGGATTATCTTGATCATTTTCATGTCTTCTTATTTTTTGAGTGGTGAGTTTTTTTTTTTATCTCTTCACCTTTTTATTGTATGGTTCTCACTCATCAATAGCGAAGAGACCTAGTAGACTAAAACCTGTCACTTAAGTCAACCTCTTCTACCTCCTCATCTATGGAGTATGTCTCCAAGGTAGAAGATTCACCTCATCCATTGGGAAGCCCTACTTTACATTTTGTATTTTCCCAAGGAGACATGGATTTTACCATTTTTCTAGACAATAAACTAGATTTCCTTTAGCATTATCTTAAAACCTCTCCTCACCATATCTTGATTTCAACCCCACCTCAAGATCCTCTTTATGGCATGCCATCCCACCTTATGAAGGGTATAATTATTGCCATGGTCACCACCCAACCTTATACTAGCTAGGCATATTTTCCTACTAACCCCTTTGATGTTATGACTGAGAACCAACCTATCCAACCAACCATTACCCTTACACCTTCCACCCCTAATAAGAACCATCTACCTTGGGGACAACCCAACCATTGACCCATCATACCCCACTTGTAGCTAGATCACCCATCATTGGCATTACTAACCTCCACTCTATCAAACCTAACCCATTGGTTAATACCCCTTTACCAAGCTTAGGGATATCTATACCTTCTAACTCACCACCCATTAGCACAAAGGTCACTACCTCCCCTCTTGTCACTAACCTAACTACCAATCATGCCCAATCCATTGGGACTTCTCAGCAATTATCTATTGTACCCAATCTAGGATACATCCCTAACCCATAAGGGTATGTACCCACTACCCAACCACCATTATCCACCTATCTTATGCAACCTCTAGCATCCATATTTAAATATGTGGTAGCCTCTTAATCACCAAATAATTACTAATATGTTTCCCAACCTCAACCAAAATATCGACCTTACAATCCTTTTGGTGCACCACCTCAAACTGACCCAATGAAAATGCTCATAGATAATATGACCAACCTTGATCTCATAACATCCTATCTTATGATAATATTTCTAATGAACCCATTCACCCTTCTATTACCATTAGACCTTACCCTCCTCAATGGGAGATTCTAAAATTTACCAAATTTCAAAGAAAAGAGGACCCCTAACAACACCTTAGGGATTTTAGGCATGCATGTTACATGATTGATTATGATGATGCCCTTCTCCTTCAAACCTTCACCATGTCTTTATCTATCTTAGCACTCGACTAGTATAGTTCCCTCAAGAAGCATTCCATATTTTCTTTCACCCAAGAAGCACAAGTCTTCTTGGATCACTTTTTCATTAACATTTCCAAGAATGTCTCTATCACAAACCTCTATTATATCAAGTAATTTGATGATGATTCCATTACTAATTTTTTCACCCATTAGAGAATCTCGATTAATTAGCTTTCATTTTCCTTGCTTCAACTTGAACTTATAGAACTTTTTACTTGAGCTTGCACCAAACATATATCTTCTACACTACGTGTCCAAAGCTTAAAAACCTTTGATGAGGATTTTACCATGGCACATAAGCTATAAAAATGGGCCATAGATGAGGGTAAATTTAAGTTACAAAACAATAACTCTACCTTCAAGACCAATGAAACCTCTTCCTCTAAACTAGGTAGCCAAGCCAATACCAGAACCAAGACTAGAGGAATTGTGAATGCTGTCATCCTTAAAACTACCCCTCCACCCAATGTCAATCAACATAATTCTCCCATTAACCCCAATAAAAATGCAAGGAACCCAAATTAAAGCAACCAAAAATAATTGACTCCACTTGGAGAATCTTACACCTCAATTTTTGAGAAGCTACTAAAATCTAATCTTATACAACTTCACCTATCAAATCTCACCAAAATTTTGATTCTTCTCATACAACACCTACTTGGTATAATGAGAATGACCTCTATTATTTTCATTAGGTAATTGTACATGACATCAACCGATGTAATACTTTCAAGAATGTTGTTTAGAGTCTTATCGATAAATGGGAACTCATGTTGGATAATCCCAACGCCCCTCAAAATTAAGCTCTTGACATCTTCAAGAAACCTTTCCCTCACCATACCCCTGGTAAAAATGAGGACATACTAATTGAATACTCTCATGATGCCTATATGGTCAATATGGTTCATAATACACCTACCCATGAGGACCCAGTCATTCCATTGACCTACTCCTCCCCCACCTTACCTACCAAGGAGATGGGGTCACCATACCCTCCTTTAAAGACCTAAACCATGGAGGATCCTTTATCCCTAGCTATGCTCATAGAATAATTGGAATCATCACATATTACCTCAACTAGCACATCTAAACAAACAAACATTCTTGATATGCCACCTCCACTAACTACTGAACAAACTAGCATACCTATGGACATCATCCCTAGAGGAGAAGTGGTTCCACCAATACCTCTAATGGAAGAGCTATCTATCCTAGCCCTATATTCCTCACCTCAAGTGATCAAACAACCTACCAACCATCCTCCCCAACTTACAAGTCTATCTATGGCATCCACTACCCATATATCAGGACCAATACACAAACCTTTTTCCATATTAGTACAAAAATTAGAATTTGCCTTAAAATTAGATATAGATTGAACCACTTTTTGGAAATAGTTAGGGCTTCCCTTCATCAAAAAAATTAAACCTTATAGCATGACTATAAATATTCAATACATCATCTCTTCACTACCTCTTAAACCAATATGAACCTCTAACAATCCCTCAGTTTCTCAATCAACCAAAACAACCACCCATCCTTGAAAGTAGACTTAACTTCACCCAAGCCTATACCCAGGTCTCGACCCACACCAACCAAGAATAAAAATAAATTGAAAAGACATATGACTAAGCCTCTACCTCCCTCTACCTTTCCCTCTATCTTAGAGGCTCACCATTCTACTTTGCTTAAAAATCAACCCCCTTTCAACATATGTCTCCCACTATCATTAATTACACCAACACATTTATTATCCAATGCATTGGTCCTTCCCAAATTACAACTAAGCAGACCACCAAAATCAAACACCCCAAATACCAATATACTGAAGCCAATACCATTTACCAAAACCACCTTACCCAAGCCATCTCTCACCCAACCTATTACCACATGCACACCCATCTTACCAACCAAAACTATGGGCCCAAAACCTTCCTTACATATACTATAATCATATACAACCACTCTTTAAAGATTAGTGTAGACCTCTTACCTCACATTACCTCCTATCAGACCTTTTGATTCTCTTGGGTCAAAGCCAACCTAGTATAATGACCATCAAATCTACTCCTATCACAAGACACCTAGGCATGACACAGAGAATTATAAATCTCTCCAAGCCATTATTCACCAACTCTATGATAAAGATGATGT
Organism: Torreya grandis; assembly: GCA_037957365.1. Taxonomy (NCBI): domain Eukaryota; kingdom Viridiplantae; phylum Streptophyta; class Pinopsida; order Cupressales; family Taxaceae; genus Torreya; species Torreya grandis. Next base: position 636,592 of record JARHVA010004615.1, on the reverse strand, counting down.
TTTTTTAGATGACCTTCCACCCATTCACCCACCATTACACCCAATAACTAGCCACCAACACATTCCTAATCCCCCACTCTCACCTCAGAGTGATAAAGAATCTACCCAGCCCCCCATCACACCTTCCCCCTTTATCCATACCATTAACATGGTCACATGATCAGAAAAAAGGATAAAGGGAAGGAAAAAGGGTCCATTCCATGGACATATCCACCAATTAAACCTAAACCAAACTAGATCCAAACCTCCATGTTGGTAGCTAAGCCTAAAGTTACCATCTTAGTCACATCAAAGGCTAACCCCTCTAAACCCATCAAGAGGCTCATTATTAAACAAATCCATCAAAACCTAGCTAATATGAGCCTTTATAATCTCATTTCCACTTCAACCCACTATTATCAATCCATGATCAAGGCTATGTAGGCCATTGAAGTTAGACCAAGGGATTCTCAACCTATAGAGGCCTTTATTGGTTCTTTCCAACTCTCCACCCTTATTACCTTCAAGGACTCAGAGATACCTTTTATCCACCTTAAAGACCTCAAACCCCTCTCTTTATTACCACTTATATCAACCAAACCCACATCAAATAGGTTATGATCGATGGGGGAGCTAGTATCAACATTATCTCTTCCCATTCCTATGAGAAACTCAAGACACTAAATAATGTCATGTTCAAAACTTAATCCATCCTTAGATCCTTTAATGACACCATGACCACTACTTTGGGAACCATCATCTTTCATATTTTTCTAGGACCTTGCACACTCCTTGAACTCTTCTATGTGGTCAAAGGTGAATTCTAGTAGAATGTTATACTAGGGAGACCTTGGATTTGGGCCATGGGTTGTGTACACTCCACCCTCCATTATCATGTCAATTTTAAACATGAAGGTTAAGTTGTTACCATAAAAACTAACCCTATCCTTTTTTTAGTATGTAATATGACCTACCAACCTATTGACATTATTCTACCTCCATTTAAAGCAATACAAACAACCACCATCAATCCCTCAACCATGAAAGCCAAAGCCATTACTTCCTCCAATCCCACTGAGGCATCCACCAACTCATCTATCCCCATAGAATAGATACCCATCATTAATCCTTTAGAACCTACCTTCTAATTCCTTACACTTGGAGAATATTGTCTCCTCATGCTTGATGCCCTTCTTACTCCCCAAGAATATGGGAAACTTAACCACCAACTGGTTTATGATCCCAAAATTGGAGCCATTGCCCCCTTGGGACCTCCAAACTATCAAACCAACTTTATTTATGGGGGAATAAAAAAACCACTTAACATTTCCACCACTCCCTCTCCACCTCAACCATTCACCTCTACCTTCTCTTATTTGGACAACCCAAACTTCACCAAACTATACGTTCATAGATGTGCTTGGAAGGGATTTGGTTTGGGATGATATTAGTATATCCCACACGTGTTTACCTTGATTGAGAACTAAAATCCTCATGAGAAGCATGGCCTTGGCTTCATTTTACTCAATAAAAATAAATCCAAACAAGCTACCCCTACAATTGTGGAAGGAAAGACCCCTTTCTCACCAACACCCCCTCCACTTGTGGGTGAGGATGAGGACATCATCCCACCTATTTTTTTTCCATCAACATGATTACCCTCATTTCCTTAACTTATAAAAATTAAGGGGAATCCATATCCATCCTTTTGATCCATCCTAAGCTCATGGAGAAGTCTCTCCTACCATTAACACTATTCAATGTCAGGATGATGATGTTATTCTCACCTACCTTGGTGCATTGGATTACTCCCTCTAAAAATATTTACCTATATAAACCTTAACCATGTTGAATTAATCTACCATGGACATTGACATAAGCACTCTAAACAACCCCCATATCATCAAACTTAGCCAAACACTCACCCCTAAGGAACTACAAGGCTTCTCTACCTTCTTCCAAGACCAAAATATTACATTCACCTGGACATATGCCAACATGCTCATTATTAACCCAATAATTTCCACCCATAACATTATAACTAATTGTGACACCAAACTTGTTAGATAGAAACTTCACTGAATGCACCCTCAGATAGCCCTCTTTGTCAAAGAAGAGCTTCAATAGATCCTTTTTGTCAACTTTATTCAACCCATCAATTATACCTAATGGGTTTAAAACATCATGCCTATCATTAAAGCCATAGGGGGACTACATATCTATGTGGACTTTCATGACCTAAACCTTACCTAACTAAAATATGACTTTTTTCTACCTAGCATTAACCAACTTGTTGATATTATAATAGGCCATGAGATGATGTCTCTCATGGATAGATTCTCATGTTATAATTAGATTTTGATTTCCCTTGAAGATCAACAAAAAACTACCTTTATCACCCCATAGGGGAGTTTTCATTATAGAGTCATCCCCTTTGGTCTTAATAATATTGGCACAACCTACCAATATGCCATGACCTATATTTTCCATGACCTTATCCATACAATCATTGAAGACTATGTGGATGACATTTTCAAGAAGTCCAAGATTCACAAAGACCATTTAGTCATCCTCAAGATTATCTTTGAGTAGCTTATCCACTATCATGTCTACCTTAATCCTAAGAAATGTATTTTTTAGGTCTTATCAAGCAAACTTATTGGATTCATCATTTCCCTTCAGGGAATCAAGGTTAATCCATCTAAAATCAAATCCATCCTTGAGATGCTACATCTAACCAATCTTAAACAAATCCATAGCTTGCAAGGGAAACTTCAATCCATTCATCACTTCATCTCCAATCTCTTCTATTAGTGTCAAACCTTCCACCACCTCTCGAAAAGGGACATCTCTTTCAAGTATAATGTCAATTTTCAAAAGGCATTTGGTGAACTCAAAGAGTATCTACTATCTACACCTATCCTTATACCTCGTAATAATGGCCAAACATTATACCTCTATATCTCTGCCACATAACACTCCCTAAGGGCTATTCTTTCCCATCATGAAAAACAACATAAGGAGTAAGCCATTTATTACATTAGCTCCACACTTTTTGAATACAAGACTCAGTACACACATGCTGAGAAATTATGTTTGGCTCTAGTCTTCATGGCCACCAAACTTCACCACTACCTTCTTAACCACAAAAAATTTGTCATAACTAATACTGAGCCCCTCAAATACACGCACTCCAAATCATACCAAAAATAATGTATGGATAAGTGGCTCATGTTTTTAACTGAGTTTAACCTTGAGTTCCTCTAATAGAAATTAATAAAAGGGTAAGTAATTATTGACCAATTGGTTGAGTCACCCCTAAAAAACAACTAACCTCCCCCTCTTAAATTTATAGATGAGTCAGTCAAAATTCTATCTCAAGTGGATTTCACAAATCAGGTAACCATGTGTTTTGATGGTTCTAAATGTTAGCATATGGGGGAGCTAGTATCATCCTTATCCCCCTTATAGATGAACTACTTCTTTTGTCATTTAAGCTCAACTTGTAATGTACCAATAATGTGGCCAAGTATGAAGCCATAGTAATAGGTCTCTAGACTACCTTATCCTTAGGGGTTAGAATAATCAATATCTCTGGTGACTCCAAAATTATAATCAACCAAGTCAATGATATTTACTAGTGTATAAATGAAATGATATAACTATATAGACAACTAGTCATAGATCTCCTAGCCTCATTCAAACACTACCATATTCAAACCACCCCATGATCTAAAAATAAGTTTGTCGATACCATGGCTTCTCTTGCCTCTTACATCTCATTGGCACCTTTAGACTCTAAACTATCAGTCATTATCCATCACCTCATCAAACCTTCCTACACTAAATTAGATGTACCAACCATCTTTAGTGTGGAAGATATTCTTCTTGACCTTTGGTATTAGTAAACTTTTGACTACCTTCACCTTGGCATAATTCCCTCTAGCCTCTCTAGGAATGCCCATAGGGAATTTATCTAGAGCACCTCTTGTTATACCATTATGGGTGGAATTATCTACAAACATGGTTTTGATGGCCTCCTATTCCATTGCCTTCATAGTCTGAAAGCCTTTCATTCTATCAAAGAGACGCATGAGGGTATCTATGGGTGCCACTTAGTAGACTCATTATGTCTAAATGTATCCTCTATCTAAGTTATTACTAACCCACCTTTAAACAATAATATTGTGATTATATGAAAACTGTGTCAAGTCTCAAAAACATGCTAATTTACATCACATACCTAAAAATAGTCTTCACATTTCTATAGACTTTTGGCCCTTCTCATAATGGGGTCTAGACCTTATCAGTGAAATTAACCCCCACTCTTCACAATGACATCATTCATTACCATAAATAAATATTTCACCAAATGAGTGGAGGTTATTCCCCTTATCTCAACAAAATATGAAAATTTTATTGAATTTATTACCCATCACATCATTTGCCATTTTGGTGTTCCCCATAAGATCATCACCAATAATGGAATTTTTTCCAAAAAAAACAAGTTTAAGGCCTTTGTGATTTATATGGTATTAAACTTAGATTTTCATCACCTTATCACCCATAAAAAATGGATAAGTTGAAGCTTGAAACAAAATACTTACCAAAATGGTTAATGCCTTAGGTTGGGATTAGAACTTACACATTACTTTTGCCTTATGGGCATATTACACTAGTATCCAAACTCCTACATGTGCTACACCTTTTGCTCTTGTGTTTGGAGTTGAGGTTGCATTGCCTCTTGAGGTCAAAATACATTATCTTCATATATATTTTCATGACCTTATTTTAAAAAATGATTATCATCAAGAACATTTAGCTCAACTTGAGCTAATTGATGAGCATCATTTAGCCACCCTTTCCCATCTCTATTTCTATCAAACATGAATCAAATGAACCTATAAAAAACACTTGAAAGTTTGAGAATTCAATATTGGAGATCTTGTCCTCAAGGAAAACCAACATGTAACTAATATGGAGAAAAGCAAAAGGGGAAAATTTGCTTTCAATTGGATTGGACCCTACATCATTACCTATAAGTACAGATCAGGAGCTTATCATTTATGTTCTCTCAAAGGTAAACTAGAACTTGAGTTTATCAATGCTTTGCATATGCATTTCTTTTATTTTTAGTTGGGGATCATAATTATCATTTGTCTAACTTAAGCTCATCCCTTGAAACCACGTTCATTTCCCTCTTTTTATGGGAACTTGACTAAAACTGAATCATGTGATTATCCATCATAATTATAGCCTAGTATTAAACTATGGATACCACATATCTATCCATGACATGATTCTCATAGTACTTCCCATCTCCTTGAATATTGGTTCGTCACCTATACCTCTTTTACATCTACTAAACCTTCATATAATATTAAATTTTCCTTCATAAAGGTAATCCATTGAGCATGTATGGGCAATTCTATGTCAATCAATTCAAATAAACACAAAAGGAAATATCAAAAATAAAAATAAAATGACTCATGGATCATTCTTAGCATTTATAGACTCCTCCCTTGAAGGACATATATTAAAAAATTATTCAAAATTGCAAAATATAAGGTGGACTACTCCCTTGAAGGATAGCTATCAAAATCATTTATACTAGGCACATAAACATAGACCACTCCCTTGAAGGATGGCTGAGTAAACTATTTGACAAAGCTAATAATTTCTTGGAAGCTTCCTACATCAATCAAATTCTCTAACCCTCAAGAAAATAAATAAATTAAAATCAAAATTAAGAGAAAAATAATTTTGGAAGCTATAATTGGCTTTCATAACAATAGTAATTTTAGAAATCCAAAATTGGATCTCTTTAGTAGAATTATTGCATCGATTAGTCTACACTTTAAATATGGACATAGACTTGTTTATGCTACCTCTATAGACACCTATAGAAAATTCATACTAATCTCCCTAATGGTTCCAATTTCACCTCCACATATCATATGCATGAGACTATGAGCTTACATGACACAATGTAATCCAAATCCCTCTATATCAACATATGCATCCTAATGCAAAGCATTGGAAAGGCTTATTTTCACTAAGCTAATCCAACTTTTGGTTTCTTGTCAATTTTTACTAATGAAAGGAATCATGTTCATTGTCTTATCTTTTATTAGTTTGTGTAGGCCTATCACTATGATTATGAACAATAAACATCACATCAAAAACATGAACATCATGAACTCTACCAAAAACTAATGGAATCTATCTACCAATGAATCAAACATAATGTAAACATATCATAACAAATCAATCACATCAATCAAATCATATACCATAAGCATGTCATTACACCATTATGAGCATAAACCAAATGGCTAAGCCAAACATCAGGGCATATACCATTTCCTATTTTACCCATATAACCATCAATAAATCCCTAACATGTATACATCCATAACATATCCTATCATAGCCCTAAGTATAATCAGAGTATCACAAACCTAAGCTATTGAGTACAACATCATAGACATGAACCAAAACCATAAGCCATAATCACAAACCAAAAACAACTATCATATATAACATTGTAAGAATCCATCATATACATCTAATCACCATAAAATAATACATGTCATGATATGTTAGGCTCTCTCAAAAACATATACATCTCACTAAATTAGTGTGCAAGTTGATATAAAAATAATACATCAAAATAACATATCCCAACATAATCATGGGCCTACACCACTACCACTGGCCCCATCTATGCCTACACTAGTACCTAGTGGTGGTCCCCTTGGGACCCCTATCTATCCCACTATAGAATTCCACTAACCTAGAGTAGTTGTTGATGGCCCATTGGCCAATCTCATTGTGTACTTTGCATGCCTTATAGCCTAAGGAAACTGGTCTAATACCATCACCTCATAATATTTGAAGTCCATAATGGTAGTTAGACAACATGCTCAAGCCACTATGTCTAGTGTCCCTCCTACTACTGTTATACCTACCCCAACCCTCTACCTAAGTAGATCTCTCTCACTTATAATATTGGTAAGCTACCCCTATAATTCCTTAATCTAACCCTATAATGTAGCCACCTATGCCTACATAACATGTACTTAAGCTTAGGCTACAACCAACACTGCCCCTACCTATCCATCCTAGCTAGCTAGATATATAGCCATTAGTGCCACCCCTCTGTCATCTCCACCTATATATTCCATTATATAAATAGGATAGTACCAAGACATACATCCATCTATATACCTTGCATCATTTATGGGAGACCTAATAAGAAGCTCTTCAAACCCACTATCTAGAACTATCTGAATAGGCTAGGGCATTGATAATTGAACCTCTAAATCCTACCTATTATACTATAGATGTGGACCTAATACACCTTGTAACAAGTTAAACTAGTGACATAATCAATCGAAGGGAATCAACTCAACCTCACCCTTTCAGTTGCCCACTATCCACCTATAACTTTGTATAGTGAGGGTCTCCCTCATGTAGCCTGACCAGATAGGGAACTATAGGTATGGTCTCCATATGATGTCTACAACTACCAATCCACCTAGGGTAGCCCTGAACCACTCAACGTCATGTGTTCCACTTCCAGCCCTTAATGCAACATAGTCATCCCTCCACCTCATAAAAACCACAAAGAACTCTATTTATGTATACCCCATCCATGATAATCCCATCAACCTCAAAATCCAAATGTGCTTATAGGCCTAGTACTACAAAACCATACCCACACTGATGACATACCTCTTGTGGTGTTTGAATCCCCACATCTCTCTATAAATATGGACCAATAGTATTAGGACCCACCCAAATAATATCCTCCTAAGCAATATCTCAACCAAAACTACTAGTAATACATAAGGGAACCTCCCACTACTAGAATTTGGGAACCCAAAGCAAGTAACCATGATCATCAGCATCATCATAAGTCTCCTCTCCTTGAGATCCCTCTCATATAGTGCTATATAATTTAACCCTCCAAAGTTCTAGTGGACTTGGTTACTATCATCTCCATATAAGTACTCCACATAATCATCCCTCTCCTCTTGCTCAATTTGGTAGATCACCTCACCATGTAGTGGGAGCCAAGTGATCCTATGGACATCCTCTGGGAGACTAGTCATCTCATTGGTTGGTAGTAAGAATGTATTAATAGTAGGATTCCATCTCTTAATGAGCACTACTATCATGGATGCATCCCTAGACACATGCTAGCAGTGCCTCATCCCTCCTAACCTTACTACCTTCATATGTGCCCAATCATCAATATTCATCCCCTTGATCAGTATAGGGAAGATCTATTGCACATGGTCACACATCTATATTTTCTCCTAAGCTTGCACAAAACCAAAAATCTTGGATTAGACCCCAACTAGTCTATTCTAACCTATTTTTTAAATGTGCCCCTAAACTTGACATATTGGACCTCATTTACCCCTTGCACCCAACCTAACTAACCAAACTTTAAGCCTAACCATTTATCTTAACCCTAACCCTTATACTCTAGGCTACAAACATGCCTAAGCCCTAAAAACCTTTAAAAAACCCTCACATTATCATGGATAACCATTAGTATTCATGCTAACCACCGATGGTTGGGGAACCCTAGTTTTTAGGGTGTTAACCATCGATAGTCAGACCTGACCATCAATAATCACTTATGGGCATTCCATGGCTAAAATTCCCAAAGCCCCCAAGTCCAAAAACCATAACCAAACTTGAAACACACTAACCTAAACACCCTACCCAGCTAATATTCCACCCAATTGTCCTACCCACCCTATCAATTTGACATTCTACCCACCATTTTGACTAAAACCTCCAAAAAACCCTACCTAGGGCATACAAGCCAAAACAACAATTTTCACACCTAACCAACCCAACCAAATTCCAAACAACATAATCAAACTACAATAATAATTTAAATGCACCCCTAACACTTGACCCATTTGTGTTTTCCCTAAGATTACTTCCTACCTTGAATACCCACTAGAAACACATAAATCACTTATGAGACTTAAATTTGTGAGTGTTCTTAGATACCATGCTTATAATTGGTTATGTGGTTCACTCATCCCTTATCCTTCTTAGCATTAACCCTTATTTTTACCAACATTGTAAACTTCATCTATGCATGATCTTGGCTATCACACATTTTATTGCATTCTATGCATACATTTGCATATCAAATGCCCAACCTCATATCACCACCTAGTGAGTCACGATATATCATTTATCAAACCCATACCCACTTTAGTTTCACCTCACTAACTCTTAGTTTGAGGGGGAACACCTCTTCTCAATCTCAAGGCAACTAGACCCATGACCCATATTTTATTTTTATTTTGAAACTCATTCATGCAAACTACACAATAAAAATAAAAAAAATGTAAACACTAAAAATCTACACACTTAAAATTCTAAATGTTAAAGTAACCTTGGAAGTACCCCTAAACCCTCTTAGGGCAAACCTACACTTATCAAGCCTAAACCAAATAATCTTCACTTAGTTTCACCTAAGTAACCCTAGCCTTTAGGACCCTATCCTTTAGGACCCTGACCATCGATGGTCTAGGTGACCATCAACAATCAACCTTGGGAACCCTTGACTGTTCATGGTCAAGATTCACCTCTTCACCAAGAGCATGAAAGATCTACCACACTTTTTTTAAATATAAACTTTTCTAATTTGTGTTGTCAGCCTTTGCATGCACAAATTTTATTTAGATGACCCACTTACACCTTCACTTCCACCTCTTACCTATGCCTATAAGAGGGAGAGGTCTAGGAGGTAAAATTCATCTACAATAATTATCAAGAGCTAAGGCATTCAAGAGTTTTCTTTTTCTAGTTAAACAAGTTAATTTGTGTCATCAACATCATCAACCATCTTATTGAGATCCAACATGTCATCATCTCTCAACCAAAATTTTAGGTACCATTACTCTATTGGAATCAATCTAGATTACACCAATAGGATAATTACATCAACCACCCACCCAATCAACTTTTGGTAAGATAAGTACTTGTTTATTACTATTCATGTACTTTTAATCCATTTTGAAATCTATCTATCCCTTGCCTAAATCCTAGAATTCATCTATGAAATATTATCATCTTCTATTGATCAAACCAAAATTTCCATAGTCAACCACTGATGGTTAGACCCTAACCACCAATGTTTAGGCCTAACTATCAATGGTTACCCTAATCACTGATGGTCACCTATGGTATAAAAACCAACAAGCTAATTTTACCCACCCACACCCAACCAAATCTACCTTTTTGTGTTTCTGACCACTCATAAAACCTCTTGTCATTTTATAAAGCATACCCTAACCTGTTATCACTAGAATTAATTGGTTTATCACTAATTAGATCATTTTTAGTCTATTTTTCTACCAAGATTTCTTATATTCATTTCATTACCTTTTTATTTTTTTTGTAAATACCTTCTTTCCATTTTATCAACTTCATTATTTAAAATATGTAGATTGGTAGCCCCTAAGAAAGCTCTCGCTTCTAGGATCTAGCTATCGCTAGGTAATCCACCCAACTATCTATATAACAAACAACTTTTTTTAGTACTTTCTTATCTTTATGTCTTCCTCATAAGCCAAAGAGGATCTCTCACAGTCATTTGGATTCAGCGTGCACATAAACAAAAAGGTATTTCAACCATACCCATATCAAGTTTCTTTCCTCTCTTTCTTACAACTTAAGTGGAAATTTACATGAAACACTTAGCCTTTGATTTATTCATAATCTTTCACTTTTTTTACTTGTCATGCTTAAGAAGAGGCTCCTTAAACACATTCAAATTCTGGTTGGGTTTTGAAAGTGGAGATATTTGGGGGTTAGATAAGATATTGGCACTAAATTAATATGAAAAACACTTCTCATAGTGGCCCTTCATCTAGTGAAACTTACATAATTTTTTGGCATGATAGGGATATGTTATCTATTGCCATCTTTCACTCTTCTTAGGGTCCTTATTTTTAGTTGGATTATTACTTAGAGCATTGAACTCATGGACATCATTCCTTTCCTTCTTATCTGATATAAAATTAGTGACACCATAACTGGTCACATTAAGGTTGTGATTAAGTGAGGATGATAAATTTTAGGTAGGTGGAGACATGATGCCCACATATATCTCAAAGATCTAAATATTTAAATAGTCATTAATAACTCCAATTTTAGATTTAGGATCACACTTTAAAACCTCAAGATGAACTTATTACCTCAATTCTCATGTCAACATGTAATAAAGTTAATAATCTATGATCCTCATCCTACATGTGTGGATGACTAAATTCCATCTATAAAAATATTCAAAGTTAGACTCACCCTTGGCCTAGGCCATGGAGGTGACTGATTAGTTATCAATGCCAAATGTTGTGTAGATATTAAAGTACTAGATTAAATCATCTAAAAAGGTTAAGAAAGCTAAAATATAATATGGTAATAGATTTTAGAACCACATTAAATCCTCATCTCACGTCGTGCGAGTGATGAGCTTAAACAAAATGCATTTATCATGATCCCAATCCATAAATAACATCAAGAATGTCATGATATGCCCTATTGGACTAGAATCTCAACTCCCATTAAAATTGGGAAGTTTTGGGATCATAGTGGGATTTGGGATGGTGTACCTAAGGGGTTAGAGGATTCATATGGATATCCTCATAGGCACAATTGATTGTGGGTTAGTGAATAATTTGTTGAGGAGGCTCATAGGGATCATTATGTTTTCTATATAGATATGGGTCACCATGACCTTAGGTATGTGTAAATTATTTTTAAGGTGGTTCTTAAGCTTAGGGACATAAATTATAGTGGTCTTGAAACACATGTAGTGGAGAATAGCCATTGGTAGGGTATCATTTTGTATGGGGATGATAATACAAAATGACATGAATGGGGGAGAGATCATGATGACCTAAATCCCCATGATGTTCACCAAATGTATAAATATGAGGTTCCAAATTAGGGTGCTTATGTTTAGGATAATCATGTCATTAATCCTTATTTTTTAAATGGTGGTTTATATCATCGCACTTATCAAAAACCTTAAAGGAAGGACTAGGAGGTTGGGAAGGATTCAAGGGATGTGGGTGTCAAGTGGAGTCTATATTATTAAATATCTCAACATAGATGTTATGGGGTTCTCAACATAGAGTATCTAATCAATAAATAGATGGGAATATCACACAAAAATTAGTCGAGGCTCTCAACCTAGAATGGGTGTTAGCCCTATGTATATAGGAAGCATGTTTCCTATTCTTATGGGAATAATGTTGTTATTCATTCACATGAAGATTATTTAAATAATAAATAATGATTGTGCATATCTCATCAAGACTCAATCATTAAATGGGTTCATCTTCACCCCTCATAGGTGAATGAAAAGTGGTCTCAATTCATAGGGAAGTATCTTTAGACAAGTAAAGCTCATATTTCTGAAAATAGGAGTGATTTAGTTAGTTATAAAACTACTACTCTTGTTCCATGGGGAATGTGAAAAGTCATGGTCTCTAGTCTATGGAAAGGTCAAATCTTAGATCCTATAGGGTCTATGTCATTCTATGTAGACCACATCTTTCTCATGAGTGAGCTCAAGGATAAGACCTTAAATATGATAGGAATAATTTCCCAAAGGTGGGAGGCCAAATATGGAGGTAGTGAAAAAAGGACAACTAGGAAGTCAATAAAAGGTGAAAACTATTGGAGAACCAATGGGGAAGAGGACACAAAACCAAATCAAGGTCAAACAACTAGACAAATATCTAAAACACAACTAAAAGTAATGCCTTATTGATATCAATAAGGAATGAGTTAATTGAACTCTAAAAAGGATAAAACTATAATTAAACCTTATATAAGGTCGCATTAAGCATGCTATAATATATCCCCAATAATATGAACAAGCTATTATGGTTTGATAGAGGAGGTACTAATAAAAAAGCTAATGGGATGAAGGATGTAGGAATCACTTAAAGGTCTATGGTATCTATTTGGTTTTCTAACTAGAACTAAGAAAAATACATATTTAAAAACCAAGTTATAGCTAGTATGATCAAGAAAACAAAGGATGTAGGTATCTCTAGGTGATATAACCATAGTATTTGAAGTATATTAAGGGATAAAATAATGTTTTTTGTGAAATAAAGCTATGTTATTCAAATAATTAAGCATTACCATGAAAGGAAAAGGATTCAAAATCATGAAAATATAATGAATGAAATATGGTTTTGAATTGAAAGACGTTTTAAAGGAGAGATAATGAAAACACCTTTAGAATTTTTGTTAATTATAATCTAAATGAAGATAACACTATAATGTAATATCTAACCCTAAAAAATACACTACACTGAACTAACTAAATGGTTTCACCTTGAAAGCAATGTACCATTAAATCATGCTCCATAATAATGTAAGTAATATACCAACCATGAGTTAAAGTTTGATCCTAATTGGATGATGACCAAGTTGTAATGTAGATCTCTATCCAATATAATTCCAAAATTTTAGGAGAGAGCATAAGAGTAAGTAGCAATGAGGGGAATAAAATATTAAATAAATACTATTGAATCCAATCTAGGATGCAAGTGAAAATGTCAATCTCCATTAAGAGGGAACATAAATCTGAATGGGAGATGAATGCTCAAGTAGTAAATGCCAACATAGGGCCAAGAGATCTAGTAGAGATCAAAAACTAAATAAATCTAGGAGATTATTTCACTAAATATGAATATATATCTAGTTAAAGGAGGGTGCCAAGAGAGGATAAGAGAGGGTTGAAATTAGTGTCTTCAAGTCAAATAGGGTACCCCAAGGGTTATATCTTCCAAAAAGTGCTTGTTTGTGACCATTTTGGAATATAAAAAATATAAAAGGGCTCAATATAGAAGAGTTGTATCCCATGCCACTAGTTACGTAGGGAAATAGGTGGCCTAGGCCACCTATCCTCCTAGAGGGTCTCTAAGGTGCACATAATTGGTCATACAAGGTGCAAGATCTCTAGTAGAGTGCAAGTAAAGTTTATAAGGGTGTGAAAAGGAATGAATATCTCTTTAAGTGACTAATTAGGATCAAATATGACATAAAGTGACCAATATTATGCATGATGACTAGATATGTAATCATTGGAAGGAATAGGGTCCAAAAAATAATGATTACGTTTACTAGGTAATGTTTCAAGCCTAGGTACTTTTAAAATGTCATGATCTTATAATTGTGAAAAATTCCAAGGATTGGTATCACCTTGAATAATTTATATATAACCCTTATGGGTAAATTTGATATGCTTGAATGCAAAGGATGTGATTACCCTCATGTAATGAGTACATGGTAACCTAAGTAAAATGTAATAAGATAATGGAAACTTAAATATCATAACCTCAAATCTAACATTGATGAGGACCGTGATAAGAATCCAAAAATTATATGGAGGATGAATTTACCTTCTATCATAATCTTGACACATGATTTGGGTACACTTAAGGTTACACTTAGAGTATCCAAGTTTTTTAATGAATTTGAGGGAGGTGACATAGGTTCCGAACACTTCATCTATCTAGGCACACTTAACTCTAATATCACCAAAATATACACTAATAAAAATAGGAGGATCATCCAAATGAAGTAGGATTTCATTTGAGATCATAAAATCAATAGGAAGATTTAGTGAGAGATATGCATCCATAGTTTTGTCAACTTAAATGGACATTTACTCACATTATTGTATTATTATATCTTTGGGCTTGGGTAAGGTACCTTCTTTACCCATTGATAGTGGTTGAGGAATGTTCATGACAAATAAAATCTACATCAATTAGTTGCAATGACATGGAAATTTCATCAAGAGATTAATAAATGAAATTTAAAAAGGGAACATGGAAAGTAATTCAATGGGATCCAATTCATAAAATCCAAGGTTAATTATACAAGATTGAGAGAAAGGTGTATAATAATTAAATGAATTACTTAAATAATGAGTTGATCTAGAATGAAATTGGTCGGTAAGAGTACTATTTTAGTCTAGACTCAGTGGATATAGTTGGTGTGGGTAGAAAAGAGTACATATACATTCTTGATTTATTTTATTTCACATAAAATATAGAATTATATAGTATCCTCCTAGTCAATGAAGTGAATCTATAATTAACTACAAAAATTGACTTCATCAACTAGGATGATGTAGTGGGAAAGAAATTGGGTACAAAAACTAACTATTTTGAGCTCATTGATGTAATATATTCTAAACTGGGGGTGACTGACTATAAAAGACTAGTAGATATAGTTTCTATAATAATTATATTAATACCATCTTGTATCAATTTTAATAATGCAATTGTTATAGTTGTGAAGGTAGATAACTACATGAGACTAGCCAACATAGTTGGAATAAATAAAGTTGTGATTTCATCATACTCAACATCTACAAATGAGATTGAGAGGAATACTAAACTATTATATAATCAAGATAATTATTGTGAGTAAAATGAGGATAAGTATCAATATAGGAGACCACACACTTCATGTTTTTATTTTAACCATATTTTCTTCTTTGGTATAAGGGTGACAATTAACCATGGTTTGAAATGGGGATAAATATCAATATAGGAGACCACACACTTCATGTTAATCATGTTTTATTCATTGATATAAGCATGACGATTAACCATGGTTTCAACAACATTATTGGAAATAGATTTATTTGGATTATATTATTGATTTTGATCATGCTTAAGAAATGGATTTGAATATATAATATGTGACCAATATCCTAGTGAAAGGTATCACTCTTGAATTTAGAGTAATAGGAATTTTCTAAATTCTCATAATCTTGATAACCTTTTCATATCATACATAGCTTCATGATCTAAGTTAGCACTGAGGATGAATTTAAAATAAAGGATCTTGAGTTGTTTGGATGTTTCTTAGGAATTTTATAGTGTATATGATATTAGTAATTTTTTAAAAGATCATACCAATTACCAGTAAGGTGACAATTAAATTTTTTTTATAGGTGATGGTTTTTAGATACATTTCATTTAAACTAGAGTAAGAGGTTTCTACGCATCAATATTTTTCACCTGAGATAAAGGAGGAGGATAGAATGAGATTCTCATGATAGGTTTCAAAAGTGTTGCTTCATCAAATCCACTTGGGAGAGTGGCATTAATGGTTCTTATGGAATGATCTACATCCTAGTCACCATTATTGGTATCATTTTTGTTTTTAGACTTTATAAACACATGAGTTATAAAATTGGGATGGAAAGGGTCAAATTTTATTATGATGAAGTCTTGAAATTTAGATTCATCAAGGGATTCTTCCAATTATTTTGGAGAGATAGTCTTAAGTAAGTAGTGAAATTTTGGGTGAAGAGTGTTGGCTAACAATTGGAAAAGGTTATTTTTAGGCATGTTGTGTTCAATCTTGTTAGTTAAGGCTTTCCAACATATGATTAAAAAATGGGTAGTCATGGTTTCTACTTTATTCCAATTAACAAAATGGGATATACTATTTTCAAGGATATCATTGGTTTAAAATTATTTAACTAATGTGTTAACTATGTATTATAAATTAGAGATAGAGTTAGAATTAAATTTTTTGTACCAATCTAGATCATCACTTGAAAAGGTTTTGAAAATAACTTTGGTAGACAAAAATGTGTTTATTTAATCTAATATTTTTAAACATTTCTAAAATATTTCAAATTCAAATCAACATCTATTTATCCATTATAGGTGATTAATGGAATGATATCACCATGTCTATGTATACAATTTTAATAAGATAATGGTTATATTTAAATGTTTTTAATTGATTTATTGAGAATAATATGTTTTATAATGTGATTTACATGAACAACTTTATGCGGGGGTAGGGGGAGCAATTTTATTTGTTACTCCACATTGATGCTATTGAGGTTGATTTTGCATTTTTAAAATTTGATTATTTATTTACATCTTCTAATTAGTATATTAACTTGGAATATGGCCATTCAGTTTATGGATTACAACAAGATTTAATGAGTATTAAGATATTGTTGTATATAATTGGAAGCTTGATTACCTTGTTGAGATGCACTAGTAGCAACATTAATGTGTGTATTAATGTGGGCACTTTGATTAGGCTCACTATAAGAAATACCTACCATGTTAGTATAAATACTAGGCATGTGGAAGAATAGGAAATGAGGAAGTCATGTAGTGACTTACCATAAGTCCAATAACATTTTAGTGTAGGGGAAGGAAAAATATCCACATGGGGTACCATCATAAGATGGTAGATCACTTCAAGGTTCTTTCCACTATACTCAATATGTTGATTAAGTTAAATGAGAAATTCATTATTATTTTCAATATTACACTCATCCTATATGACTCTAATGCATGTAGGTGGGTAAATGACGTGAACATTATTAATTGGCTCATAGTTTGTAATTCTAATGACCACATAACAACTACTTGGATCTTGGTCTTATATGGTATTATAAGGCAAAACATATTCAAGATTTTATAGTATTTTTCATTTCCATGAGATCATGTTGGGTTTTATCTTTAAATATTAGTAAATATGTATTAAATTTTTAAAGAGAAAAAGATAATTGAATTAGACTGGTAGTACAATTAAAATAATAATATTTAAATTAAAAGGTATTAGGTTGACTGATATAGTTAGTAACTAGAAATAGAAAAATAAAATTATATTTGTTTGGTTGATATAGTAGGATGACATGAAATAATTATATCATATTGGTTGATACAGTTAGAAGAAATAGATATAAATAAATTATATTGGGTTACCTGATGTAGTCAGGGAGATAGGAAGAAATTGTATCAGGTTGGATGATGTAGTTGAATGAAAGATGGTAAAAATTAGAGTGTATCAATATAGACAATGAATTCATGGAGACAAACTCATGTAACTCTATTTAGTTGGACCATGTATTTCACACACATAGACAACTATATCATGTTGTTTTGTGAAGTTATGGCATAAAGCACATAATAGTATCAACTAGTTTATATAGTCTGAAATACATTAATTAAATTATACAACTTGAATCTAACTAAGTTAAAAAATAAGATTGATGAGATATACTAAAAGGATTTAATATATTTTTTAGGTTATCAAATATACTTTCTCAATCATAGGGATGGTTGGTTTCCTATGGTTTAATAAAAAAGGAATCCCAAGAGTTTACTATATATTATGAAGTACATGGAAACTAAAATTTATGTTTAGTGTTGTACAATGGCTTGGATATCATGGAAGTACCCTAACACAAAAGTGTTAGTAAAATAGACAACCACTTGGCCCATAATCAAAATAAAACATTAGTTTTAAAACTATCATAATATAATTTTTAGGTAAAACCATAAAAATATAAAGTAAATATAAAAAATCATTGTTGAAAACCAATTTTTAGCATTCAATGAATTGAAATAAATAGGTAGGCAATGGTATCAAACTAGCAGATATAGTTAAAAATTAAATATATTGAAATGAAACATGAATAATTTATAAAATTAGATAATATAGTTGAAAAAACATAAAATAATTATATTAAGCTAGCTAATACAGTCTTTGAAAAAAAATGAAATCATCCTAGCCAATGCCATTCTTAAATAGGGAAAAAATTATACTAGACTAGCCAATACAATTGGTTGAAGAAATAAAATTGTACTAGGTTGGCTAATGCTATAATTTTTATAATATTTTTTACATTGGACTCACTTTAATGTATGACTGAGATATGATTAACCTAAAACTACCCTATTTCAAAAGACCCAAGATTTGATAATGTTGATAAAATATATTTCTTGATACTTATTTTGTCTGGGTAATGAACAATGGATTCCATAGATATTTTAGAGGGTTACCAAGAACACAAATGTCAAGAGGAAAAGGTTAAAAATCCTAGGAATAAGATATAAAGATGTAACTATTACTATATCTATATGAAATCAAATGTGTGTTGAGGTTAACATACCCCCATTCTTAAAAAATGAGGACCCATATGTCAAATTATGTAAATTTGAACCTTAACACTAAAAATTCACTTCATTAGAGTGGCATTAATATATTTTCACATTATCTATATTTAAATATCATCCAAACCTTCACTTGGGTTGGCTTATTTTTTCTCATGGTTCTAGTTTAATCTTGCCTAATATTGCTAACAATGGATCTTTTTGTTTTAAGTTGTAGCTTTTGGAAGTCCCTTTCAGGAAACCCTAGTGCAAGTTATTTTTGAACCATTAAAAATTGGTGGGAAAAGTTTATGTGGGAACACTCTAAAATTTCCATGGACTTAATTTTAATTTTTATACTAAGGCTTGGGTGTGTTTTTAAACATAACCAAACCTTAGCCTAAAAACTATATACTTCATCTATTCATGTCCTGAACCCCTCATTCCTTTTATTTTAGCATTGTCTAGCTTTAATGTTTTTAGGGTCCTTTTATTATGTTATTAGGTTGGTCCAAATTTATCATTTGCATGGTCTCTCTCATCATAAACTTAGACTAATATCTTAGGCCTAAGGCCCCATTAATGTTTATTAACATAAATAAGACCTTAATCCTAATACTTTAACCTAAGTCCCTTTATGTTTCCAAGTCCTAACTTAAGTAATGTACTTTTTTATAGGATAAATGACCTATGTTTAATTAGGAAAATTTGATCAAATGGAGTGAGATGAGCCCATTATGACTAAGACATTAACCCACATGACCAATCCCATTCAACTCTATGGATTGAGATTGATGATCCACATTCACATAGATGCTAAAGATCTAATGGAGCAAGATCATCATGGATCAGAATGGGCCCATTTTTATTATAGTGTAGACTTAACCTAAGTTTTACCCTATGGTTTTTATTTTATTTATTAATAATATTAAAACTTAGGATAAAACTTATGTTATGACTTTAGTTATTTGAAGGATATTCATTTTATTATGTTTTAAGGACTTATGTTATACTTTGGTCTAAATTCTAAGTAGCCCCAAGCTCACTTAATCCCTTTATGACTCTAGGAGCTAATGATGTCCAATTAATTGGATCATAATTGATGACCCATATGTACTCAATCAAGATTAATCGAATGATGCATATTGAATCAAAGTTCATATGGGACCTATTATATTTCATAGGACTTAAATTTTATGTTCTCATGACTGTCAATTGACATATATGAGGACATCATTGATGTCTATGAGACCATCAAAATTTGAGATCAGGAACCAATCTCATTTGGAAAATAAACATGCTCAATATTTTATACATTAATGTTAAAGTTGACCTTGCATTAGCTTTTAGCATATCATAGATTAATTAGATCTATTTGAAGCCATGTTTTGACTCAAGACCCTTCTAACTAAGTTTAAACTTGCATGGGAGAAATTATAAACACCATGGTCATAGCTTAAATGTTACCATAAGATTTAGTCATGTTTTTAAATATTTGACCAAGCCTTAGTTTAAAATATTATGTTTGGTACCTATATATTCCATGATATTTTAGTATATTTTATTGGCTCACTATAACTAATAGAGGGTTCTATTATTATAAGATAGACTATAAATTTTACCATAAAGTTTTATTGTGTTTATTAATATGATAAGACCTTGGTTAAAAACCTTACATTAAATCCCTTTTATTATTTTGGGTCCACTTTTTACTATGATTAAAACCTAGCTTAAATATTTTACCCTAAGGTTCATCTCATGTCTATTAACACAAAATAAAACCATGGTCTAAAATATTTATGCTAAGTTCTTTATATGTCTTGATACTAACTTAAACATTATGCATCTTTGCAAGATCTATGGCTCACATTCAGAAAAACAAGATTGATCTAATAGAGTGAGGTTAAGTTAAGGTTTCAATAAAACCTTTGAGATGGAAATAAGCTGAGAAGTGTTATAGTCATGATCAAAGAACAACAAACAACCAATGGCATTCCATCCTATAGATCATAATTGATGGCATGTGTCCAGCTAGATAAATTTAATCAAATGGAGAAAGATGAGGATAGAATTTTTAATAAATCTTAGGAGACCCATAGTATTGAAACTTGTCATAACCACAAAAAATATAGTAAAGGTAACCAATAACATTCAAATCTCAGGATCAAGATCATCAAGTTGTGTTGATCCAAGCAAGAAGATTTGATGGTGTGAAATAAAAGGAAGATTTTAAATGGTAATGGTCATGTTTTAAAACATTAATGAATAATATACCATGAAAAGTGCCATGTAAATGCCACTTTTTTTCCACATGGGTAGAAAGCAAAAAAACTAGAGATTTTGGGGGGATTAGAAAAGAAAAGGTATAAATGCTAAGTTCCAAACCAAATCTAAGGCATAAAATCATTAAATTTTAAAATTTCATCACCATTAAAATTTGAAAAATACTTGTATAAAAGTCCTAACATTTATTAAATCCCTAATCCCAAAGTGACCATAGTTGAGATTGGAATAGCCAAATTGTCTACAAATTGATCTAGAGGTGAATTATAGACCACTAGTGAGAAATTTGAAAGAACTCATAGTCATGGTGGCCAAAATATAACATAGAGAGGAATAAAAAATCTATTTGACCATAGATTTAGAAGGGAGAGTATTCAAAGATACCAAATTTGATGTTGTAGCCTTGAACACTAGAGATAACAAGTGGTCCAAGATTTTATGAACCATTGAGGGGCTTCTAGACATTACAAGAGAGGATGAAAATATTACATCAGTTAAGAGAAGTTACTATAACCTAATATCCATCCAAATAATGAACCTTCACTATGTTGAAATGAAACCAAAGGTACTATATTGCATCAATTTTACTTCCCATGTTTTCAAAGATTGTAATATTGATTAGGATATGATAGTACATGAATATAGTTTTAAAAGAGTTGATTATATCTCCCCTATTGCCTTTAAAAACTATTATAAGTTGCCCTGGCCCTAGGTGGATGTACCCATAATCAATTAATGGTCTAGGAAGAATTACCTCAAGACCATCCTTACCCCATGGTTATATTTAGGAACCTAATTAATCTTTAACCTTAGTGGAAAGATCCCAATCAGCCAATTTAGGGATGGGATTAGGATGATAATGACATTATTGAATAGATTGTCTAGGAGCCCCTCTACCATCTATGTTGAAAAATGTTAGGTATTTTTTGGGTATTTTATGGTTGAGAGAGTAATTAACACTCCAATAATTGATATTATTAGCATATGTTTGAAGAGATAATTTACTAGAGTCAAGAACAAGACTAGCAACCATTGCTACATGATGTCTTACCTTTTGGATGCCCTACTAGCCACAACTAAAATCCCCAACATTAAAGAATGGTCACCTAAAGGGAAACAAAAAATTTCCTAATATTACTCAAAATTGAATATTTTTAAATGTAATGACCATATTTAATTCATTTATGATTATGTTTTATCTAGCCTTAGTTAAGGCCATTATAGTGATCCCAATGATGAGGGACAGTCCTTTGATCAAGAAGTATGTTGAACTCATTGGGGATATTTGGTTATATCTTGATTGCACTATAAATAGGATAGAGGGAACTTTGAGGTAACCCCTTATGCTACTAGTTCATGTGCCAACCAAATTGGTAGAGTAAGAAGTGGCATACCAATTGTTCCATGGCATAGATGGTGTTTTTAAAAGCAAAAGGAAAGGACTACTCCATTCCTTTCCCTTAACCATTAGGAGGATTTCATTTCAAAATTAGGAATATGTAGATTCTATATCCAGACATAGGACCTATTTCAACTTAAAAATTGATGAAATGAGACAATGGGACCCCTGTGAAAGGGTTATAAAACTTTTAAAGTCCAAGTAGATCATCATTATCTATGAACATCACCCTAATGTATATGACCTCTTGTACACTAAATCTTCTTCATTCACTAAAGTCTTGGCAAGATTAAAGAATCAAAACATCAATCTTGATGCTAGATTGATAAGAGAGAAAAATCTAAGTGAGAATACATGGAATATGGGGCCTAAACAATATCATTTTTTACCAGGACCATCTTCTAGACCTCCTCCTATTTAGCCATAGGTAGAGACACAAAAACTCGAAGCACAAGTTTCACAAGGGCCAAATGAAAAGAGACCTAAGGAGACCTGATGAAGTATTATCATCTTCAACAATGATTAAAAAACTAGAGTCACAAGTTGACGAAATTGACATAATTGCATTAGACCCCAAGGAGATAATAGAATATTCTTTGAAGGCACTAGCTAGTGTCTACTAGTTAGATGAAGAATAAGTATAAATAGAATAACCTCAATTCTAAATTGAAGAATAAGTAGAGGAAGAAAAGGGGAATGAAGTAGCTTTGGACTTAGTTCCTATTGCAACCCAAATAAAAAAGAAATTTGTGCTAGCTATAGTTCAAGTAGGAGGCAAGAAGCCAAAGTTGAATTTCACTCAACCTTGGAGTGAAATAAAAAAATTTAGTGATGATAATCTAATTTATGGCCCCTTTATTCCAAAGTATTTCATAAATGAAAAGATGCATAAAATCCCAACCATGCACCACCCATTACAAAATATGTTAATATCCATGTGCATGATGATCTCAAACCTTGGATTATGGCCTTATAAAAGGAAGAAGATCAAAGGATGTCTTCCCTATGGGGGTTAAATGGAACACATATGGATGCTCTTGGAACTTCAAGTGGAGCACAAGTTAAGATCCTTTCTCCTCAAGTGATAAAATCATTAGTGGGAGTTTGGTTTAACCTAGAGATGGCCAACACAAAGAGAATAAGTGAGAAAAAAATCCATTGTTGAGGTGAATAGTTCACTTTTTAGAAGATTTAACCTTTTTTTGGTCTAACTCTAATGGTAGGGTAAAGGCCAGGATAAGACAAGATGTTTAAGGAGAAGATCCTTGAAGTGGTCCAAGATTAAAATGATCAATTGGAAACAATGATCAAGGGAATATTTCAAGAAAATAATTTTTTTAAGGAGTCTTTTATCTTATCAGTTCGTGAGGATAAATACAAAAAGTTTAAGGACACCATGGTTGACCTATTTAGCTCTTTAAATGTAGTCAAGACTAGACAAAGATAAATAGAGAAGAAAATATATAGAGAAATAGGCTAAGTTGGCCAATGAAAAAGATGTAAGTCTTTAGATGAAAGACTTAATTAAGGCCTTGTCCATTAATCTAGTCTAAAATTTTAGAACTATTAGCAAGCCATATTTGAATATGGCCATGGTCATATTGGTTGACAAGACCAAGGCCCTAGATAGTTGTTCCAAAAGAATGGAAGGCATTACCAAAGACATCAAGAAAGTAGAAGATGGAACATCTCATATATTAGATAGCTTGATAAAGGAGATCATAGGCCTCATCTCACTGGGTTTCATAATTGATTAAGATTTAAAACACATAACCTTTTAGTTCATGCAAGAAATAAGAAACCAAGGGTAAAACCAAAAAGGAGATGACAATAGGAAATTCATGGGCTTACTCCTATAATTTAAGGGGAAAATGGGAGATGTCAGGGGCATAAAATGAGATATAGAAAAATATTAAAAATAACTTTAAATAACTAGAGGATCATGGAAAGGAGCTTTCCTTAAAGCCAGTGGTAGATCTTTAGTTTATTAGCTATCAACATTACAGATTGAAGATCCTTCAGTAGAAAGAAGAGGCAACATCAACATAGGGTCTTCAAAGTTGGGAATATTATTTTTTAGAACATTGTAATATTTTTAAAATAGAGTATTCTTTTATAAAGTCATTTGTAATTTTTAAAAGTGCATTTCCTATAGGTCAGTTTATTTGTAAAAGTCTAGTGTATTATAGAAACTTTGTAGAAAGGATAGTTATCCTTACACTTGTATACCTGTAATTTGATATGATTGACTAGTATAATACCTTAGAATTTTATAAAAGGGAGTATTAAAATTTGTAATAGGAGGGATTTTTTGAGCTAAAACATAGTTTAAATTTTGAGCAATGAATGCAAGTAGATAATTATGAAAATATTATCTCCTTTTGTTTGTGTGAATTGTTATATGGACTCTCTGTCACTTGTCTATTCATAATTATAGATTTGAATAGTTCTTGTAAAATCTTAGTGTGTACCTTTTAATTCATAATTATTAACTTGTTTTTATGCTATGATAACTAAAGGTTGTCTAGTTTACTTCATTTTATTTATTCATCATATGTAGATGTGCATCAACAATCTGCTTATAGGGATAAATATTTAAAGTAAGATTGGTTCTTATTTTAATTACTTTTAAAATTCCTTGAAAGTTTTCTTGATGTGTGGTGAGATTAAATATTAATCAATTTTGTATAATATATCAGTTTTAAAGACATACCTGAAGGATATTTGAACTTTGTCATAATATCTAGAATGAAGATCAACAACAACATATTTTCTCTCTGCCCTACCCTTCCTTTTACTTATATTTTTAACTAATTAACTTTAGATTAAAGATTCAGTGTATATTTCCATCTTAGTTAATATTTAGACTTAGGATTGATCATAATTCATAGATCATCTTCTTATTTATAGGCCATGTTGGCTCCCAACCACCAACTAATATAAATATTATGAAACAATCATTTGTTCTACCTCTATTCCACTATAGATAACCAAATTATATCAAACTACAACTCATGATCTAAATTCTTTGAACTCTAAATTGAGAAGTGTTTCTTAAACAATTTGAGCACTTTGTGATACATATTTAGGCATCAACAGGGAAAGCTTTATTGGTGCTAGGAGGGACAATTTTTTTGTAGATTTATAATACCTTTGCTATTTTTTGAATTTCACTTTAAAATTTACATATTTGTGGTTTTTTTAGTATAATAATGTAAATATTGGTGATCATCATGTTTGTAGACCAGTCTTTGTGCTCATTTAGACAAAGATTGAAATTCTTTGAAAACATATGTTGGATTGTGGTAAAGATAGATTTAGAATTGTGAGCACAAGAGGTTTGAGGTTAGTAATATCTATTTTGATTAAATATTATTAGATACTTTTCTCAATTGAGTTCATTTGAGATTAAAACATGTAAGGGTCAGTCTCAATTATGTATTTGGATACATCTTTGAGATGAATTAATTTAATATTATTGTCATATCATCCTTTATATGAATCTTTGCAAAATTTGCTTAATGTTCATTTTTTTTTATCATTTTTCTCTACAAAAATAGAATTAATGCATCATATTTCATATAAGATTCAAAATTATCAAGATGGAATTACCAAGAATCCTAACAAGGTCATGATCAGAGACTAGGAAACCTTTGCTTGAATTAGAAGTTCATATAAGAGCTAGGTGGGACAAAAGGTAAGCACAGGATTTCAATGTCTTTTCTAACTTCATCAATTTAGGGTGCTCATATATTCAACCCCAATTAAGATATGGCTTGGCTAGGTGCCTCTTTTATCCACATGCCAAGTGTGTTACATGACCTTCCCCATAACCCTAAGAAATATTTACCAATATTTAGTCTTAATAGCATTATAACTATAGAGGAACATATTAAGTCATTCAAAGTTACATTAATATTTCTAAATGTGGTCCATGAGGATGTAATGTGTAGACTATTTCCTTTTAATTTTAAATATGCTACATGTGAATGGTTTTAAAATTTAACTAAGACTTACATTAAAAATTAGGACCACTTTAACAATGTTTTCATTGAATAGTTTGGTAAAATTATTAGTCCTTATGTTGTATACCAACAATTCACCATAATTAAGAGGGATGAAAATAAACCTATAAGAGCATTTAATGTTAGGTTCTAAAAAATGTATATCCAAACCATAGAACCTTAAAAATTATATGATACCTTATCTTTAGAAATCTATAAAGATGATTTGTATCCCATTACCTCTATTTTCATAAAGAGGGCCATTAGACCTATGAATAACCTACCTTTAGCCTATTTTGAAGTAGTGATTATCAATGATCAAATCCATCCCCAAGGTTAGATTACTTACTCTATTCCCAATGTCAACCCACATTTTCCTATCTTGAAATTCCTCCAAAATAACAATCATAACATACTTTATCTAAGCCAAATCCCAACTTTAAATTAATTGACCTTAAGTCATACTCATCCTACTTAGAACTTAGGATTCTTGAACACTACTAATAATGGATTTAATCCAAGTGATCAAAAGGATTTAGTACTAAACATTGGTACTAATAAAAATTAGATTCATAACTCTAAATCTCATAAAAATGAAAATGAATCTATCTTAAAGATGGTCCAAAAGTTAAGTACTGATTTTCTTTAGCTACATAAACAAGCTAGTAATACTGGAGAGAGATTGGTAGGAACTTTTCTTTTCAAAGGTTTAATAGGCCCAATAATAGGTTCCATAATGAAATTTAAAAAAACAATAAGAGAATTGAGTCTTCTACTGATAAGAAAACAATGGATATAAATCTTATTGATATTGCTTTACCTGACTATTATATAGTACATTACACTTCTAGGTATGGTGAGATAGATTGTATTGAATTCTATTGAGCAAGAATTCATGGTGGAGATGTTTGAATTCAATTTCCAAAAATACAATGAACTTGATGATATTCCTAAATAATTCCATGTTTTTTAGTAGTTCATAAAGAATTCCTACCTTATAAGGAATAGAGAATAGAAGCAGCCCCTGACTACTTCAACACCTCCAAACAACTTCAACACTCCTCTAGATACTACTTTAGATAATAACCTAGAGCCTCCAAAATGAAGTACTTATAAACATTGCATTGATGTATCTAATTATTTTAATAGGAATGGGTATAATATTTTTAATTACATGAAGAAAATTAAGTATAACATTATATTTCATGAATTGACATAGATCACTGAGCAAAGAGATCTGTTATTAGAGTCCTTATCTAAAAATCCTGGTAGGCCACCCAAAATTTACAATGTCAATGTTGCTATCTATAAAGCTAAAATATAATCCATAACTTTCTTGCTTATTATCAGGATGTTTGGTAAGAGTTTACATAATTGTTTATTAGATTTTGGTGCATCCACAAACATTATGCCAGTAGGTATTTATAAACAACTTGGCTTGACTCATGTTAAATCTAATAGATTTTTTACTCAGTTAGATAAGTTTATAATCAAAGTAATAGGGGGATTATCAAATGTTCATATGAAACCTAATTTTGAGCCAAGGGCCCAATAATTTATTGACATCCAAGTGGTGGACATTTTTTATTATTACAAGATACTATTAATTAGAGAATGTATAAAGGCTCTCAATTGATATATGTCCATTGAATATTTGCATTTATTACTACCATGGAAAGGAGTCCCAAATAATATCAGAGTGGAAGGAGAGACTTAGATGAAGCACATGATAACATAGTATAATGTTGTGAATAAAAGGGTTAACATTTTTGACTCTGATGAGATCAACATGATGGATTATGAATTAGGAGTGTATACTCTTGAGACTTCTAAGGTACGTAATCTTAAGACTTCTCATGATTTGTTTTGAATTTAGAATTTACATTTTGATGATGTTAGGTATAATTCTAGATCTTGAGTAGAAATTTTTATTACCAATCCTATTGGGAAGGAACTAAAAGATGATTATAGACTTCAATTTATTTACACAAATAATCTATTAGAGTATGAATATTTGATTCTAGGATTTCAATTTGACATTAGGCATGAGGTTAAAGATATTTTTGTACATGGTGACTCAGAACTTGTAGTTAATCAGGTGAGAAGTAAATGCTAGTGTAAATATTCATATCTCAAGAGATATAATTTTTGAGTTTAGCATTTGCTAAAATATTTTGATGCTTTCAACATTGTTTCAATCCATAGGGAGGAGAAAAAGGATGATAGAGATTAATTCAATTGCATCCAATATTATGCCAAATCATGACTCTCAAAACTTTAGTATTGAACTGGTTCCATGCTCTTTAGTACCAAATAATGTAAACCATCTACAAGTTTTTAATGATGACCAATAGATCCTAGATTTTATGATCAATTCAAAAATATTTGAGGCCCATGTCATAAATGACGCCAATGAGAAAACCATTAAAGAGGATGGTATACTTGGTAATAAATTCATTTAGCTAAATGAGAACATAATTCCAAAAGGTATTTTTGCCTTAGAGAGGTTATTTAATTAGGATAAGCTAGCTGAGAACATTAGGATTCCCAAGGAAAGTGGGAAGGATTACAAGGTAGTTGATCTTGGACATCAAGATCAACCTTAGCTAGTTAACCTTGGAACAACATGTATGAGCATTGAAGATAAAAAATCCAAAGACTTGTGATAAACTATAAGGACATAATAACATGGTCCTATGATGACTTGAATATTTTTTATCCAAGAATCATCACCCATGCCATTCCCTTGAAGAAAAATTCCAAAATTTTTAGGCAAAAATAAAGGCCTATCAACCTTGTTTTATAACCTATGATTTTAAAATAAGTCAAAAAGTTATTAGATACCAAGATTGTATTTCCCATTAGACACTCTACCTGGGTTACCAATTTGGTGCTAATAAGGAAAAATAATGGTGAAATAAGATTGTGCATTGATTTTAGGAATATAAATAAATCATTTGAAAAAGACAAGTATCCTTTACCTTCTTTAGACCAAGTTATAAAAAGTGTTTCTAGCTCTGTTATGATGTCCTTTCTTGATGGATTTTTAGTGTATAACTAGGTATTGTTGAATCAAGAAGACATAATGAATATTATTTTTACTACCAATTGGGGCACATTTTCATACAAGAGGATATAATTTAGACTTATCAATGTAGAGGCAACATTGAAAGGGGCCATGGATCATACTTTCCAAGGTTTGTAGGTAAATACATCATTATATACATGGATGATCTAACTTTTTTTTTAAAAACAAGGAGGACCACATCATGTATTTACAATAGGTATTTGAAAGGTGTAGAAGGTATGGGATTTTATTCAACCCAAATAAATTTATTTTCTATGTTATTGAGGGAAATTTGTTATGCCGTGTCATTACTAATGAGGGAATCTTTATAGATCCTGAAAGAGTAGAAGTTATATCAAAGATAGAGTCTCCTAATAATAGGAAAGAAATGAAATAATTCTTTGGAAAAATTAACTTTGTAAGGAAGTTTTTTTTATATTTGTATAAATTATCAAACCATTAAATGATATGCTAAAAAATATGCCAAAATCACCTAGAACAGGGAATTCAAGAAGGCCTTTAAAGACATCAAGGAGGTAATTGGGTAAGCTCTAGTTTTGATAAGTCTATATTTCTCCAAAGATTTTTACCTTTACTCCTTTGCTTTTGACCATACTATTTATACAATCTTAACTCATAAAATTTTTGGATGTGACCATCCAATTGATTTCATGAGAATGAAATTTAAAAGCATTGATTTAAATTATTCTTTAATTGACAAACAAATATGTGAATTAGTTAACATAGTAAATAAATTCAAGCACTACATTATTAGGAATAAGTTGTATGCAATGCTACCCAACCCTACCACAAATATCATGTTAAGTCAAAATGAGTTAGGAGAAAGGAGAAGAAAGTGGATGTTTGTGTTATAGGAATATGAAATTAAACTAAAGACTAAAAAAATTTTAAGGTGCCAAGGTTTGATTCAAATTATTTCCAATGCTAACCCTAAGTCAAGTGTCATGCAAGTTAGACATCAAAGTTTTTATTCTAATGATTAGTATGATCCAATTGTCCATCTATTGATCAATGGAACTTGTCCTGTAGGGTTAACTAGGGAGCAAAGAAGAGCCCTAATAATCAAGTCATCCCACTACCTAATTAAAGATGGAATATTGTACCAAAAAAACTTTTAAGGCATTTACTTGAGATGTGTATCCAAAGAAGCAGATGAGATCATGAGCACTTTTCATGAGAAGCTGGGAAGTGGAAATCCTTATATAAGGACAATAGATCACAAAATCCTTATAGTTAGTTATTATTGGCCCAAAATCTTCAAGGATGCCCATAAGCATGTAAGGCAATGCTATTCATGTCAAGTCTTTGGCATAAAAGAGCCTAAGGCATCCATGCCACTAAAGCCAGTTATGGTAGATAAACCTTTTTCTTAATGAGGACTAGATTTCATGGGGATAATCAACCTGGGTTCATCAAAAGGTCACAACTATGTTCTAACTACTAATGAATACTACACCAAATGGATTGAGGTAGTGGCTACTAAATAGTGCAAGACTGAAGAAGTGATCAATTTTTTAGAGGAAAACATATGTACCAAGTTTAGAATGCCAGTCTCTATAATAATAACTTGATAATAATAATAATAATGGTATCAATCTCAAGTTATCATCCAACCATTATCCTAAAGGTAATGACATATCAAAATCAACTAATAAGAACTTGATGAAGGCAATAAATAAGTCTATTAGATAATCCTAGAACTTGGCATAAGGTAATAAATTATGCCCCTTTGGGTAGACAAAGTTAGAATCAAGTAGGATCTCAAAGCATCACCCTTCCTATTGGTATATGGATAAGATCTTATATTCCCCATTACACTCAAGATTACAACATATCAATCCATGTAAGAGTACGTGGAGGATGATTAGGAATTGGAAAATTCAAGATGTTAGACATTGTCCAGATAGAAGATACTAGAGAGGAGGCTTTTTCCAACTTTAGCATGCACCAAAACATAGTGAAAAGGTGGTTTGATAAGTGATCAAAGGTAAAGGTGTTTAGGCAATGAGACTTAGTTCTTCTTTGGTACAAGGCATCTAATCCTAAGGGTAAACATAATAAGTTCACACCTTTGTAGATAGGTCCCTACCAGACTGTTGAGACACTTAGAAACAATACCTTTAAGATGAAAGACCTACAAGGAGATGAATTCACATTGCCTACCACTAAGAAGTACCTTAAGCATTAATTTTCTATTGTTTCCCCTAGGGTCTTCATGGAGTAAATTGTAAGATTAGTTAGAGTTAGAGTAGTTAGGATATATTAATTTATTTTTGTTCTTTCCTTCTTATCCCTTATTTTTACATATGTTTGTATATATTTATTCGATCTTCCTTTGCTTTCTACTTTTATGCTTATTTTTTGTGTTTCTACTTTCTCTACTTTATTCTTTGCTTCTAATAAGTCCTTTGAGATATCCCTCGACTCAAAGTTCATCTTAAATACTAGATAACTCCATAGTTTATAAATGTAGGTATGAATATTAAGCATTTTTTGATCATTGATTTGAAATGTAAACTTATATTATAATTTAAGGAAACTAGCAAGGACTATTGGATAAGTTAACTATTCTATAATAACTTAAACATTATGTTTGATTTAAACTTGGTTTTAAGAAGAATTTCACATGTAGGAGGAAATATTGAATTGTTAAGGCATAGTCATGTTTGCACTTAACAAATATCATTGTTTGGTATGAAGGTTACAACCATAGGTGATTGCCTAAATATCAAACACTTGACCAAATCCCTAAACCTAGATAACCTGGTTTCCAACCTTTGCTAGAAAGCCTGAAAGATCTAAAAAATAAAAAAATAAGAGCTTATTGTAAAATAAAAAGATTTCCAAGCAAAGGTGATTTTGAAATTCTCCACCCAAGATATATATCCTTAGTTAGAAATAGATCAAGGCCTTTAGTAGAGCCAAAGGAATATTTTTTAGGGATATGGATGCCTAGCTGGTAGCAGAGCAATTCCTAAGCCCTCCCTGAGATAAATCATGGTTCTTAATGAATATCCAAAGATGTTTTAAGTCAATGTTAATGATTAAAGACATGAATCCTAGAAGTTATCCCCTGAATCCCATGGTAAACAATAAGTGAAATCAAAGAACACACATAACATGGCTAGGTTTTTATGTTTGATCCTAATTCTACAGATGCAAGGTTTTTTTTAACCATAAACTGATCTTGATAATGGTACTGATCAAATGGAATAAGTAATTTAATTATTTTTATAAAACAAAGTCTCTAAATTCAAACATACTTCTATGTTTCCCCTTGAATTCGCCATTTGTTAAGGTCAACATATCCCCATTCTTGAAAAATAAGGACCCTTATGTCAAATTGTGCAAATTTAAAGCTTAACAGTGAAAATTCACTTGATCAAAGTGACATAATATGTTAGAATATTATCTATATTTGAAGATCATCCACACCTTCACTTAGGTTGGTTTATTTTTGCTCATGGTTCTAGTTTAATCTTTCCTAAAATTGGTAACAGTGGATCTTCTTGTTCCAAGTTATAACTTTTGAAATCCCCCTTCAGGAAACCCTAACATAGGTTACTTTTTACCCATTCAAATTTGGTGGGAAAAATTTATGCATGAATACTCTAAAATTTCCATGGACTTAAGTTTAATTTTTACACTAAGGATTGGGTGTGTTTTTAAACACAATCAAACCTTAGCCTAAAAACTATATGCTTGGTCTCTTCATGTCTTGAGCCCCTCATTCATTTTATTTTAGCATGGTTTATCTTTAATGTTTCTAGATTCCTTTTATTATGTTCTTAGTTTTGTCCAACTTTATCATTTTCATGGTACCTCTTGTCATAAACTTAGACTAATATCTTAGGCATAAGGCCCCATTCATGTTTATTAACATAAACAAGACCTTAGTATTAATAATTTAACCTAAGTCCCTTAATGTTTCCAAGTCCTAACTTAAGTTGTATGACTCTTTATAGTATCAATGACCCATGTTAAATAGGGTAAAGTTGATTGGACAGAGTGAGATGAAACCATTATGCCTAAGACATTAACCCACATAACCAATCTCACTAAGCTCCATGGATCGCTATTGATGATCCACATTCATGTGGATGCTAAAAATCTAATAGAGTGAGATCGTCATGGATCAAAATGTGTCCCTTTTTATTATAGCATAGAATTAGCCTAAGTTTTATCATCAGTTTTTTATTTTATTTATCAATACAATAAAACCTTAGGATAAAAATTATGTTATGACTTTAATTATTCAAAGGGCCTTCATTTTATTATGTTTTAAGGGCTTATGTTATACTTTGTTCAAAATTTTAAATGTTCCTAAGCTCACTTAATTCCTTTATGATTATAGGAGCCAATGACTTCCAACTACATGGATCATAATTGATGACCCACATTTACTTAGGTGAGATCAATCAAATGATGTGTATTAAATCAAAGTTCCTATAGGATCTATTATATTTCATAAGATTTAAATTTGATTTTGTCTCAACTATAAATTGACATCTACGAGGATGGAATTGATGTCCATGAGACCATCAAAATTTGAGCTTAAGAACTAATCTCATTTGGAAAATAAATATGATTAGGATTCTGTACTTCAATGTTAAAATTGTCATTTCATTAGCTTTTGGCCTATCATAGATTAATTAGATCTATTTGAAACCATGTTTTGACTTAAGATCCTTCTATGTTTAAACTTGCATGGGAGTAATTGTAAACACCATGGACATAGATTAAATATTGCCATAAGATTTAGTCATGGTTTTAAACATTTGACCAAACCTTAGTCTAAAATCTTATGTTGGTCCCTCTATATCCCATGATTTTTTGGTCTATTTTATTGGTTTGATATAACTAATGCAAGATCATATTTTTATAAAACTTAGCCTAGAGATTTTACCCTAAAGTTTTATCATGTTTATTAATATGATAAAAACTTGGGTTGAAAACCTTACATTAAGTCTCTTTTATTACTTGGGGTCCCCTTTTTACTATGATCAAAACCTAGCTTAAATATTTTAGCCTAAGGTTCATCTCATGTTTGTTAACACAAAATAAAACCATAGTATAAAGTATTTAGGCTAAGTTTTTCATATGTCCCGATACTAACTTAAATATTGTACATCTTTGCAAGATATATGGCCCATATTCACATGGACGATATTGATCTGATGGAGCAAGGCCAAGTCAAGGTTTCAATAGAACCTCTAAGATGGTGAAAATGTGACAAGTGTAATGATCATGACCAAATAACAACAAGAATTTAATGGTTGTCCATCCCATGGATCATAATTGACAACCCATATATAACCAAATAAAGTTAATCACACTCAAGATGAGGATATACTTTTCAATAAATCTTAAGAGACCCATGATAATCACACTTATCATAACCATAAAAAACATAGTAAAGGCAACCAATAGTGTTCAAATCTTAGGATCAAGATCAACAAGCCACATTGATACATGTAATAAGATTTGACAATTTAAAATAAAAGGCATTTTTTAAATGTCAATGGTCATGTTTTCAAACATTAATGAATAATCTACCATGGAAAGTGCCATGAAAATGCCACATGGGCAGAAAGTGACAAACTAGAGATTTTGGGGGGTTTAAAAAAGAAAAGGTATAAATGTGAAGGTCCAAATAAAATCTAAGGCACAAACTCATTCAAGTTAAAAAGGTTATCACCATTAAATCTTAAAAAAGACTTAAATAAAATCCTTAACATCTCCAAAATCCCTAATTATACCCTAGAGTGACCATAGTTGATATTAAAAGAGAGAAATTATCACCAGAGCAATTGCAATTGATTTAGAGGTGAATTGTAGACAACTAGTGAGCAATTTGAAATAAATCATAGTCGTGGCAGCCAAAAAACAACATAGAGAGGACATAGAAATCTAACTAACCACAGACATAGAAGGGAGAGTCTTTAAAGATATCAAATTTAATGTTGTAGCCTTAAATACTAGAGATAAAAATTGGTCCAATCTTTTTGGACCATTGAGAAACTACCAACCATTACAAAAGAGGATGAAAAGATTGCATCAATCAAGATAAGGTACTATGACCTAGTTTCTATCTAGATGATGAGCCTTCACTATGCTATAATGAAACTATAGGTAATACATTGCATTGATGTTATAGCCCTTATTTTCAAGGATTTAAAGATTAATCAGGATATGATAGTACATGAATGTATTTTTAAAAGAGTTACTTATATCTCCCCTCTTCCCTTTGAAACCTATTATAAACTTCCCAAACTTGAGGTGGATGTACCCAAAATTAATGAGTGTTCTAATAATAATCACCTAAAGACCATCCTTACTCCATTGTTATATTAAATAACCTAAGTAATCTCTAACCTCAATGGAAAGATCCAAATTAGCCAATTTAGGGTCAGGATTAGGATGATAATGCATTATTGAACAGAGTGTCTGGGAACCTCTTTACCACCTACGTTGACAAATGTTGGGTCCCTTTTGTGTATTTTGTGGTTGAGAGAGGAATTAACCCTCCCATAAGTGAGATTATTATCTTATTTTTGAAGAGACAATTCACTGGAATCAAGAACTAGACCACCAACCATTTCTACATGATGTCTTACCTTTTGGATGCCCTGCTAGCCATAACCAAAATCCCCAACATTAAAGAATAGGCACCTGAATGAAAACAATTTTTTTTTGAATACTAATCAAAATTACATATTTTTAAATATAGAGACCATATTCAATTCATATTTGACTATGTTTACCTAGCCTTAGTTGAGGCCATTATAGGGATCCCAATGATAATGGTCAATACTTTGATCAAGAAGTATGTTGAACTCATTGGGGACTTTTGGTTATATTTAGATTGTACTATAATCAAGATAGAGGGAACTCTAAGTAAACCCCTTAGAATATTGGTTCATGTGCCCACAAAATTGGTAGAACAAGAAGTGCCATACTAGCTATTCCATGACATAGATGGTGTGTGTAAAAGTAAAAGGAAGGGACAGCTCCAGTTCTTTCCATTAACCATTAGTAGGAATATGTTTCAAAATTGGTACAATGTAGAGTATATATTTAGACATAAGACATCCTTAAACCTAAAAATTGATGAAATTAGACAATGAGACCCCTAAGAAAGGGTTGAAAAATATTTGAAGGCTAGTCAATCAGCATGACTTATGAGCATCACCCTGGTGTCTATGACCGCTTGTACACTAAAGCTTCTTCATTCACTAAAGTCTTATACAGATTAAAGAAGAAAAACATCAAGATCAAGGCTAGAATAATAATAAATAAAAATCTAAGTGAGGATATATGGTATATGGGGACCAATAAATATCATTTGTAATCAACACCATGTTCTAGACCTCCTTCCATACAACCATAAGTAGAGACACAATATCCCAAAGCACAAGTAACATAAAGGATAGATGAAAAGAGACTTGAGGAGAGGAGACCCTATGAATTAACATCATATTAAACACTACTTAAAGAACTAGATTCACAAGTTTAATAAATTGACATAATTAAATTTGACACTAAGGAGATAGTAGAAGATGCCTTGAAGGCACTGGCTAGTGTCTACCAATCAGATGAAGAAGAAGTAAAAATGGAATAAACTTAGTTATAAATTGAGGAATAAGTAGAGGAAGAAAAGGGTAAGGAAGCAACTTTGAACTTAGTTCTTATTACAACCCAACCCAAAAGGAAAGTTGAGATAGCTCAGGTTTAATTAGGAGGTAATAAGCCAAAATTGAATTTCACTCAACCTTGGAGTGAAATCAACTTTTTTAGTGATGATAATCCAATTTATGGCCCCTCCATTATAAAGTATTTCATATATGGAAATATGTATAAAATCCCAACCATGCACTACCCATGGGCCATTATAAAATTTGTTAATATCCATGTGCATGATGAGCTCAAACCTTGGATTATGTTCTTATAAAAGGAAGAAGAATAAAGGATTTCTATACTAGGGGGGTCAAGTGCAACATATATGGATGATCTTATAACTTTATATAGAGCACAAGTTGAGATCCCTACTCCTCAAGTGATATAATCATTAGTGGGAGTTTCGTTCAACCTAAATATGGCCAGCATAAAGAGAGTAATTGAGAAAAAGTCCAAGGTTGAAGGTGAATAGTTCACTTTTAGAATATTGAACCTTTTTTCGGTCTGACTCTACTAGCAAGGCAAAATCCAAGATAAAATAAGATGTTTGAGGAGAATATCCTTGAAGTGGCCTAGGCTCAAAATGACTAATTGAAAATAATGATCAAGGGCATATGGAAAGAAAACAATAATTTGAAAGAGTCTATTTTATTATCAATTCATTTGGATAGATTCAAGAAGTTTGAAGACATCATGGCTAACCTATTCAGTGCATTAATGGTAGTGAAGACTAAAAAAAGAGAAATAAAGAAGCAAATATCTAAAGTAATAAGCCAAGTTGGCCAATGGAAATCTACAAGTCTTTAGGTGAAAGAATTGATTAAAGCCTTATCCAAGAATCTAGTACAAAATTTTAGAACTATTACAAAGGCACATTTGAATATGTCCATCACCATATTGTTTGACAAGATTGAGGCCATGGAAAACTAGTCTAAAATAATGGAAGACCTTGCCAAAGACTTCAAGTAGCTAGAAGATGGAATGTCTCATATCTTAGATAGATTGATAAAGGAGCCCACAACCCTCATCTCACTGGGTTTCATAACTAATTAAGAGTTCAAACATAGGACCTTTAAATTCATGCAATAAATAAGAAACCAAGGGTAAAACCAGACAATAAATGACAACAAGAAAGTCATGGGATTATTCCTATCATCCAAGGAGAAAATGGGAGATGCTAGAGGCATCAAATGAGATATAGATAATATTAAAAAGAACCTTAAATACCTATAGGATCATGGAAAGGAGCTTTCCCTAAATCTAGTGGTGGATCTTCAATTTATTAGCAAGAAACATTACACATTGAAGATCCTTCAGTAGAAACAAGAGACAACATCAACACAAGGTCTACAAAGTATTTAGGAATATTTTTTGTATCAATTTGTAATATTTTGAAAATATAATATTCCTTTATAAAGGCATGTATAATTTTTAAAAGTGTATTCTTATAGGTTAGTTCATTTGGAAAAGTCTAGTGTATTATAAAAAATTTGTATAAAGGACAATTGTCCTTACACTTGTACACTTGTAATTTGATATGATTGATCTGTATATTGCCTTAGAATTTTATAAAAGGGAGTATTACCATTTGTAAGAGGAGGGAATTTTTGAGCTAAAAACTAATGTAAAATTTGAGTAATGAATGCAAATAGATAATTTTAAAAATATTGTCTCCTTTTTTTGTGTAAAATTTTATATGGATTTTCTCTTACTTGTCTATTTGGAATTCTTGATTTGAATAGTTCTTATAGACTCTTAGTATGTACCTTTGAATGTAGAATTATTAACTTGTGTTTATGCTAGGATAACTAAAGTTTCTCTAATTTAATTCATTTTATTTAATCTAAGTTTGTAGATGTGCATCAGCTATTTGCTTATAGGGGTAAATCTTTAAATTAATCTTGGTTCTTATTTACATTAATTTTCACATTCATTTGAAGTTTTCTTCATGTGTGGTGAGATTCAAGCTTAAGCTGTTTCATATCATATATTGGTTTGAAGTATATGCCTGGAGGATATTTGAACTTTGTCATAATATCTAGAATGAAGATTAGCAGTAACATATTTTCTCTCTACCCTATCCTTCCTTTTGCTTCTTTTTTGAACTAATTTACTTTAGATTAAAGCTTCATTGTATATGTCCATATTAATTTAGATTTAGAATTAGGATTGAGTATAATTCACATTAATTATCATATATCATCTTTTTATCTATAAATATTAATAGGCCATGAAGGATCCCAACCACCAGCTAATATAAATATTGTGAAACAGTCAATTATTCTACCTCTATTCCACCATAGATAACTGGATTATCACAAACTGTAATGCATGCTCTAAATTCTTTAAATTCTAAAATAAGAAGTGTTTCTTAAACACTCTAATCACTTTTTGTTACAGATTTAGGCATTAACAATGTGTATTTAAATAAAATTATTTGTGAAATTAAAGTAATGTAAGTAAAGTAATCTAAACTTGGGGGAAGGTGACATTATCAATTAAATGGGGGTCTAGGTAACCTAATGTGAAATATGGAAATTATAATCAATCTTATATAAAAATAAATTATTCAATGTAGAGATAACCTAAAAAAAGATAAAAATTCATTCATTCACTAATAAATAAGTAATATATAATCTAGTAAGTAAAGAAAATAGTAAAATATTATAAATATTTACCTTGGAGTGGACATGTCAAAATTCAATCTCCCACTTGGCTCAATTAGATATTTGAAAGAATGTCTTGGGTTGAATAATTAAAATGGTTATAAAAATACATAATATATCATTATCTATGACTTTCAATTACTCCTCTTATTGAGCTCCAAAGGCACCATAATACAAATTTATTGAAGACAAGGTTCTAGATAACAAACTCATCCAAATATGTATTAGGGTAGAAGTGAGAGAAAAAACATAGTGGATAGATTGTATATGACTTAATTGGAATGAAATATGACTATATATATATATATATATATATATATATATATATATATATATTCATATAATACCCAAAACTAACCCTAAACTCTAAGGTCATGGTATCAGCCTAACCAATTTAGTTGAAAGATGTTGGCTAACATAAAACACTATTAACTAGGTTGATATAGTAAAAACATCATAATACAAACTTATAACTACATTTATTTGGTCGATATAATAAATGAATGGAAAAGGCACTAAAAAAATGGTATGGAGTTGACCGATGTCATAGTGTATAATGTAAAATAACATAACTAAATGAGGATATTATGGAAGAGGTTAATGGAAAGACAATTTGAGGAAGCTAGACGACTATTATAAATGGTGTAATCATGATATAGTAGCAACATATCTCACAAATCATGACAAGCCTCCCCACCCATTTATTAGTGTAACATTTAAGGTGTTCACTCAAGGAGACTAATTCTAAATAGGTTGTTTCACTAGAAAGCATCATTAAACATTTAATGTGAATAATATTATGTTTATACACACTTGTTATTGTGTTTAATTAAATATTTATTTCAATGGTGTTCATTTAAATACTATTGCTTGTCTAATTAAAAAATACTTTGAATAAAATACAATCATAGAACTACATGTTCAACTGGATCTTTTGATAAAGGTGTTTTTATGGGTACTAATACTTTCTTGATTATATATATGATACATTAAGGTTAGTTTCAATGTTATTTCTTGAATAATTAAAAAAATGAATGAAATATGATTATGGAATTGAAAGTAGATAAAATTAAATATTTTTTTAATAGATTCAATTTTTTTACTATGGGTAAAGCAAGATTTTTTGAACTAGGGACCTGACCCTATATAAAATATAAGAAGACAAGGCATCCATAGCCTATACAACCAATAAGGTATTATAAAAAACATAGATATTACATCATAGAAATAACACAACATAAAAATAGCCAAAAAAACTATAATTTTTGGTCTCCAAAGGCCTCTAGCCAACCACATATCATGCTTTTCATTTCGATGTCAATGTGTTAATACACTTGGGGAGTCTTCCTAATCACCATGGCATCACTACATTGAACCTTATTATTGATAAAAGTCTTGAATATTTTCATCATGTCTCAAAATATAATTCTAATATACTCTATGTAAACTAAACTATCTTTCATAACTATTTTTCTCACTACCACAAGAATCACTATATTTTCCTTCAACTCAATGTTTTCACAATCCAAAATAGAGGCTCTATCTCTAAGTATCTTTAAATAATTGTATATCTCCTTATGATTATCATTTCTATGTTTATGGTTATTCTCCTAAAATAAAGATTTGACCTAATCCTTTAAAGTGGAATGCTCTCACATGAACCATCTTAGAATCAATTTTTAAAGCTCTAAGTCTTCCTTTATCTTAACTTCTTTTCTTTCACCTCCTAACATTTCATGTATGTTATTAAAATAAACATTGAGGATATTTTTACCATTAGAATTTACCACCTCAGGGGGAGTAGCATTCTCATTCTCAATTTTCCCCTCCTTGAATTTACATTTCCCAAGAACTTTAACATCTATATTTGGTAAGATATCTATAGTCTTGAGCAAATGTAAACAATATATTTCCTTCTCCTCATTTTATTCATGTATATATATGGTATTGTACCTTGAATTTCATCCATAATTTACGTTTAACCCTCCACCTAAACCACTCTTCTTAACTTTTAAATAACTCCTCAACCTATATATTATCCCTCCTTGATAATACTCTGATTTCCCAAAATATGGAAGAAAACTAAACTCTTGTTCACTCCATTAAAACACTTATGAATTGTATATATAATAGTTTGGTGCCTAATTCAAAAGTTTACTTTAGATAAATTATTTTATTTAATTTTTTCTTAGTGTTCTTATTTTATTTTCAATACTTTTTCTTTATGAATTATTTTTTTAATAAAATTTCATTATTGTTTTATTTTTTTGTTAAAAAAAAATTATCCTTAAATAGACACATTGTTATTAATTTATATATACTACAATGAGATTTAAAATAATTTCTCTCTCATATTATTAGATATCATTCGAGTTGGAAGAAAATTATTGGTATTGGGAGTGGAAGGACCATTTTTTGGAGTTCAATGGATTACTGAATTTAAATCTCCAAGTAGGAAACTATTGATATTTGTTCCCAAAAATATCATAGCATCAAATAGCCTAAGGGAGCCCCCTAATTTTTTAATAAAATCCGTTAAATTGATCAAAACTCACATTCCCTTTGTATTACAGAATCTAAAACTCTAGATGTAATTTGTAATTTATAAAAGTACAAATTTCTTCTCAAGATTAGAATAATTCAATACACTAACCTTTCATTTTTGGTGGAATCTAGAACTCTGACTATAATTTTTAGTTTTTAAAATTACAAATTACATCCCAAGTTTTGAATCTCATAATGCACTAACTAGTGGAGTCTAGAACCCTATTTTTAATTTGTAAAAATTGCAAATTACAAGTAGAGTTCTAGATATTGAAAATCGAACACCCCCATATGATCCTTAATTCAAACTAAAATTTGAAATTTTGAAAATTGCATCTTGAGTTCTGCTTCTCATAAAACACTTAGAATCTAAAACTTAGAGAGTAATTTGTAATTTGAAAATTTTCAAATTACAATCTAAGTTCTAGATCCCACCAACAACCCAAGCTATAGAATTTATAAATCCAAATGTAATTTGAAATTTTTTAAAATTACAAATTACATGTGGATTTCTTCCTTGCCATTCCAAATAAATTCAACCACCCATAGAATTTGGAGGTCAACATGCAATTTGAAAAATTGAATGTGAAATTTGGATTTTTACCACCAATTACCATTAGAGCATTTGTTGTAGGATATTCAACGTATACATAATTCAATTGGTATTTTTTATATTAATTGTTTAAAACTACTAATCATGATTTTCAAGCTCTGATAGTGACTCCAAGATATAACCATGTTTTTAACCTCAATACACACATGCAAACCATGTCTACAAGTAAAGTGCCACATCATCTTTCTCACTACATGGTATTCCTGTAAACTTCCTTTTGTTTTTGGCCACTATTATCTATAATTTGAGATTTTAAAGTTATTTTCATTTCTCACAAATTTGTTTCCATTAAGCTAGGGTTTTACATTGGCATCATCATTTAGGGATTCTATGTGTTAATTAGGTATTAGTTAATTTCATTTTTTTCTGTGTAGTTATAATTTCCCCAAAGGTTTGCAATCAATCAAATCTAGGGTTTTCTTAGGGTTATTATTTTCAAAGTTTGATTATAAAAGCTAAATCTTTTCTCCCAAGATTTATAATTAAATCTAGGGTGTTCAAAAACCTTAGCTAGATGAACATACCCATGTATATTCATGTACAAATAATATTCCCTAAAGATACCTCTAAGTCCCTATAGACATTTGACCTATTTTAAACACTTCCCATTATTTTGGGATACATACCTATGAATAACAACTCCAAACCCTATATACATTAGAATTTTTCCAAGCACCTTATGGTTCTATAAGGGTTTTCATCTGCTCAAAACACCTCCCATTCCACTATAGATCCAACTTGACTAAAACACTTCCTAGTTCCTTGTAGTTCTCACATGTTTTGAGTACCTCTTAGCTCTACCAAACCTTTCACCTACACAAAGCACCTTCTCTAGTAGAGATTATACCTACTTCAAGCACCTAAAAACACCACCAACTCTTGTAGTTGTTTTTCATCAATGATTCTCTCTATATTCATGTTTCAAATAGAAATGAAGTTAAAATCAAATGGCCCTGGGGTGAATCTTATCCTAGAGTCTAAT
The DNA here is from genome assembly GCA_037957365.1 of Torreya grandis. Classification (NCBI taxonomy): domain Eukaryota; kingdom Viridiplantae; phylum Streptophyta; class Pinopsida; order Cupressales; family Taxaceae; genus Torreya; species Torreya grandis. The sequence goes on along the minus strand of JARHVA010004615.1, from coordinate 592,371 downwards.
AGTGTTGAGATAAATGATACAAACCTAGGTCACATTGACATAAGGGACTTCTATACATGGATTAATGTAGAGTTTAAAAATAAATGGATATAGGATTAATGTAGAGTTGCATCATTATCATGTTTGATAAAGATCTTGGGAAAACAAGATTCTTATATGCAAAAATTTCATAAATCACCAAATGGGGGCCCTAATTCATTCATTTCCCCACCTATTTATATATCAAGGCAAGTGAATTTAGTGGCTGCTCATAAACACTCCTAAATATGTTGATAGACTGTCACTAATGGAGCTAGTAAGGCAACTTGCGGAGACCCATAAGTTTATATTCAATAGGTAGATGTCATTAACTCATTTCCCAATTAGTATTGGTAGACACACATAACCCTTCCTCCTCAAGTCCAAGTGTGATGAGGTAGAAATGTGATAAATGACCTTAATAACTTTGAAATCTAGGCCATTCTTTGGTGTTTATAGAAACATCAACAACACACTGGGAGTTTACACATAATCCCATGTTTCATATTTTGAAGATTATTGGGAGGACTTAGAGGATAAAGAAAAGCTAAAAGTGAAGGACCATTTTATAAAAACCTTGTAATAGGTCAAATATTATGATTTTAAATGAGTCCCAAATGACTTGGTGGATGATGAGTCCCTAGTGGACCCAAACCACTAAAAGTATATCATTACTCAACCTCTTCTACCAATAAATTGGTTAGTTCTTGATTCCCCTTCTTTGATTTATAAAACAACATATGTGATTAATAAAATGATCAATTACCTCAGAAGCAAAGGGATTCAAGCAATAAAATATATAGTGGGTATCAGAGTGAAATTTTTGAATCTCAAGGAAAAGTGTCTTCCATCATCAAAGTGTCCCAATGGCACAATAGGTGAATAATCAAAAGGGATAGTGACCCCCCATAAGAAGATAAATAAATCTAAGGCCAAGGAAGGGTAGTCAAGAAAAGAGGGATCAACATGAGATCAACCAATAAACATCTTGTTAGATGACATAACTAAATTTAAAGCTTCTATATATTCAATCCCCATATCAGTCATATTGATAACCCCTATTTTTATAGTTCACCTACCACCTATTTATATTGTTCTAAAAGATCCAACACCTCCACACCCTATTTCCACTCCCCTTATATCTCATATTTCCACTTTACTTCTCATTCCTACCATATTAACTATAATAATAAGTCCATTTAAACCATTATAATCAACACAAGTGGACACTTAGGGTTCCCCATCAGTGGATACTCAAGTTTCCACTCCACTTTCCCCTTCCACAAGTTTCACTTCCTCCTTCCATTTCACTCCCTCTTTATATTACATTTAAATTCCATCCATTCCATCCCCATTTATTTGTAACACCACTCATCAATATATAACTATGGACTCAGTCATCCTAACTTCAATATTGATATCCATCCCAACACTGGGGATAAGTATTACTTCATATTAATCCCCTTTCATCTTCCCAATATTACCAACCCTAAGTGACCCAACCCATTTAATTAATTCATTTAATTCTTTGGATTCCATCCTTCCACTAGTTCCCAAGTTTAGATTCATTGTGTCTATTCCATCAATAGTATCAATTACATCTTCCACACCCATAATAAACACAATTATTCCCATTTTTCCCACATCTTTCACTTACATAGTTTCCCAAACATATTTTGTGGAGGTAGGATAAATACAAGTTCTTAATGCAAATGTGGATTTACAACTTACTGATGGAGATCAAATTATGTAAGCATATACTAAGAAATTAATGGAAGCGTCCACAAAGGAATCCACACTTGTCACAGTGCCTACTAGTGAAACAACCTTAGTTATTAAGTCTTAGGTGACAATAACTATGTAGCAAGATGTTACCCCCAGTTAGCTACCACAAATAGTGAGAAAGAAGTGAAATCATTCTATTTTCCCAAGTACATTAGATTTTAGCCTTGTAGATGTAAAGAAGAAATCCTAGTCTACTCCCAGGACCTTCTCCATAATTTTCTATGATGATAAAGGGGAAATATGTTTTGATATTGCAATCCCCACACTAGATAAACCAAAAGAAGATATAGTGGTGGGGAATTATTAGATTTCAAAGATTCACTTTGGATGACCAACAAAGGAGGGGTTAAAACATGATGTTTAATCTAACATCAACTTCCTATTTGAGATAATAGATAGTGATAAGGTCACTAAGGATGAATTTAAAAACAAGGTTGATTAACTCATAGTTTCACTTAATAAATTAATAGAGCCTAGTGGATCATCGATACAACCTGATTCAGCATAACTAATCAACCAAATCTTGGTTTAGGCAACAATAGATATGGTGACTAAAATTACAAGCATGGGAAGGGATAATAATGAATCATTAGAGGAACTCATTTCCAAGGGAAATAAGTTTATTATTATGATAAGGTATTATTATATAGTTTTGAGTGAAAGAAGGATTAACTTGAGATAACCAGTCAATAAGTATGAGCGAGAAATACAAAGTTTGAATCTTTATTATCCTAAATTGATAGTTATAAACTCTATTAGCATTGACATCCTCCTTGCTAAAGGAATATTAAAAAAAGATGGAGAATAGAAGAAATTAGATAGATATACATAATTCAAAATTAAGTTTCTGATAGAATCTGCATATAAGACCAAGGTTTCCCATGATAAATCCTTTGACATGTTATATGACATTGAAGAAATGTTAAGTAAATTTTCATGTAGGCCAATAGATGATGAAGATAACCTATTTATATTAGAATAGGTTTAGATAAAATTCAAGGATGTACTTAAAAAGGAATCTACAAAAGATATAATCATCACCTTAAGCACTATCCACCGATACATTAGGTATCAGAATGCATTGGATAAGATGGGCAAAGAGATGCAAGAAATCAAGGCTTTGAGGAGAGAAATTTTTGACACATTAGTAGATTGTGAGATCACCAACCTTTACTCCTTTGGTGTGGATGAAGATAGAATCTAGGATATTTTCAAGGCCTTTGATGAATATGTCCAAAAGCTATAGGTTGAGGAAGATAAGAAGGTAGAGGAAGTTTTAGAAATTGATTAGTTCTTTCTATTGAAATATTTTCATGTATTGTATTTTCAGCATTGTAAAAACATTATAAAGCTACATATCTTGTAATTGTAACTATCTTTTATAAAGCTCTTTTGAGAAAGAGACATGTATATTTTAAACTTTATATTTTTATAGGTTGTAAATTGTAAAAAACATAATTGCAAATTACACTTTTCATTTTGACAAGTTATAATTGCTTAAAGTTGTAAAAGCACATATTAAAAATTGCAAATTTAGTTTTCACAAATTGACATGACTTGCATGTTGTAAAAATCTCGCTATAATTTTTAAATTAGGGTTTTGAAAATAGTAACTTGAATAATTTATAATTTATCTTTTGTTTAAATGTTAAGTTCTATTTTGGGCACCACCCATTTGCATGAAGTGTTTTGTAGCTACATGGAGAAGACTCAAGTCATTGCATGAAAATTTTCTCAAGTCCATCCACATGAAACCAAGCTCAAGATCATGCCCAACCCTTGAATTATACTTTTAAAACCATTTTTCAAATTCCAAGGGTGCCACAAATAGGAGATCATGCCTTTTTTTCATAAAGTTCCAGATTTGCATGATTTCTTCTATTGGGCATTGAAGTTTTGATAACTACATCTCATCTATGAGATATTTTGTATAAAAATGGGTAGAACATATATCCCAATCTTTATTTTTGCTATTATATTCTATTTCTACATTTTAAATGTATTTTCTACAAGATGTAACCTAAAAAATGAAATGAATTGAAGATTTTGCCTTTCTTGTATGAGAAATCCCTATGTATGCAATTTATTTGAATATTTTTGGAAGTTTTAATTATTATTTTAGTCACAAGAATTTAAATTTTAATATTTTATACCCTTATAAAATATTTTTTGATTAGAATAATAGAATCTTTTCCCTTTTATGCAAAATAACAAAAAATTGCCTTTGATTTCCCATTTGCATGAATTTGTAATCAAACAAATTTCAATCTATTTTAAATTATATTATGTTAATTAAATAAATCATTAAAATACACCAAAAATATTTGGTGCAATCACCATTTTCAGTTTTTTAAATTTCATTTCTCAAACTCTTTTCCTAGTCAAATCCTAGTTTAGGAGTAAGAACACTAAAGGAGAGAAATTACTATAAAATTGATATTTTATTATTTGCACTAGATTTAGTGAAAGGAAGTTGGAATTATCTAAAGTTTGACCTCAATTTTCCAAGGTCCTACATGTTATAGGTTTTCGCACTATGATTAGTTTTTTTTCACAACAATCTACTACATCAAGTAATAGGTGCAAAATCTATGATAACAGTTTTTGACATGCCTAGTGAGACCATGAAAATTATAATGAGATTGGTGATATTCTAAATGATCATTATATGAACTTCATATAAATTTAAAAATCACCTGGTGACTCTAATGGCCTATAGATTTACAATCTCAAGGTTTACATATTCCAAGCAAATAAACAAGATTATCTAGTAAAGGTAAGAGAGTTGATTTTATAGAGTTATCATTTCCTTCTAAAAAGAGATCAAAATTAGTCATCCCTAGACCTAGATTATATATTTTAATTTTATTGATATCTCCACTTGTTATTACCATCATTTTCATACCTCCCATAATGGCTATAAATTTTAATTTCATATCTTTCAATGGAGGAATCCCACTCTAGTTGGCCCAGTATGATGATATATCTACCTTGGATTTAAAAATCCTTCCATATTTTACTATTGAAACTTTCACCACTCCTATGTAATACATCTAAGATATTTCTAGTATATGTTTATTCCACAACATGGTACATGACAAAATTGTAATCAGACTCCTAATCTCCTTTCAAAGGTAAATCCTTGTAATGGTATAAAGGTCTTTTTCCTAACTCCATCTGAGTTTTAGATGAGATATGTAGTACACTATGTACCAATTTTAAGTTAAGAGTGACCACCTTTCCTTGGTTGAATAGTTAATTACTATTTAATAAGCTCCTCATAAGTACATGATTGATTTTAATTTCCATTTCTAGAAGACATGGAATATAATTTTAGTTTTGGTCAATCCGAATCCAAATAATGCTTTCCAATATTACTTAAGAGCCCTTAATAGTTATATAACTATTATTATTCATTTAATGGGTGGTACCACACATCTTGATACCTATGAAATTATAATAAGGGAACAAAATTATTTAACACAAGCAGGGAAAATTTCCCTAATGCCACCAATGCCTCTATTTTTAGAGATACCCCCTAATCCACCACCTAAAATTAATCCAATTCCCACCATGAGAAAATCACAAAGTTTAACTCCCTCACTTACATATGATTTAAATGAGGTTAGATCACTACTCAAGATTTTTGGAAATGAGTTATTAGTAATGAAGAGGCATTAATATCAGAAGTCAAGCCTTATCAGTAGGGTAACCCAACATAACAACACAATAGGCAACCCTACCAAGGAGATATGTAGCCATAATAGGGTAATTCATAGTTGGGGTCAAGGTATACAATAAAAACCACAAAACATCCATGCTCTACTTGAATTAGGTGCTTCTAAAGCTATTGTACCTATCTATAATAACCTAGCTTAGGAGTATTAGTGGTATTATCCTTATTCATAGCCAGATAATTAGAACACTTTTCCTAATGGTGTTATCAGTCAAGCCTTGATGGTGAAAAGCATATCAAGTACATAAGGAAAATAAGAAGAATCCACTTCCTAACAAGTAGATCCACAAGAACCTACTCAAGGTGAGGAAAATATTCTAAACTGATAGGAGGATGAGTTTTGTGGTGTAAATCAGGAGGAAACATTATTCAATGGTGTAGGTCCAATGGTAGCAAACACATGTTCACAAAAAATAGAAATAGAGAGTGATCAGCCCCCTAGGGTGGAACAAGCTACAACTTCCAAAGTTATACTAGAATTTTCAAAGAACAATAGAATAGAAAGGCTACCCTTTGTACCTATAGGCCAGCCCAAAGCAAAAATGCCAACTTCAAAGCTTGTCAAATAAAACATAGTTCTTTCAAAGGCACCAATAAAAGTTGTTAATATTAATTTTAACATTATTGAGCAAATGAAGAATACCAATCTGAATTTTACCATGTGGGAAGCACTATCCATTCCTACACAAAGGTTTTTACTACAAGAGGCTTTGAAGAATTTATAGATAACATATAAGGTTCCAACCAAGGGACCTAATGTTGAAATTAATTTGTGTCAACCATAAATTGACACTAAAATGAGAAAAAATGGTAAGCCTCCACCTTTCTATCTTTCAATTATAGTAGGAAAACTATCATTCATAATTACATGGTATATTCAAGAGCTAGTACTTTAGTGATTCCTATGAAAATAGTTGATGCCCTTGGCATAAAATATATACATGTTAATAAAATAGTGGTTTAGTTGGATAGGATTGATGTTTAAATATTATGAATAATGAAATGGTTGAATCTCACTATCCATGTTTTCCCAAGATTAAAAATTTCATAAGATATCTTAGTAATAGATCTTCCCCCTTACTTTACCATTTGTCTCTCACAAAATTTCACTACAAATATGGGAGGATATCTATTTATAGATTGGTCTCACATGTTGCTTATAATGCGATATGGAACTAGAGTAATAATAAGAGTTGAGTCGATCGTAAAAGATCATATTGAGCCATACAATCCTATCCCTATGGAGATGAAATACATACTACAAGATAAAGTGGAAAAAGAGGCTCATGAAGTTACAAAACCTATAAAATATATTCTAGACACTCATTTGGATGATTGGGTATCATTTCTTCAATTCAATTCTTATTACTATATATAGGAAATAGGGTTAGGTACATATTGCATTCATGAAAATGATAGAGTTATCCCAAACCTATTAAAGTTATTTGAGGATATTCAAGGGCTGTGACAATTTTTCTTCGATGGTTCAAGAAGTGAAAATGGTGCTAGTGTAGGTATTGTCTTGATCTCTCCATAGAAGGAGAGTTATTTCTATTCTTTTAGACTTTAGTTTAGTTGTAAAAATAATGTAGCTAAATATGAGGCTTTGATACAAGTTTTGTAATTAGCTAAGGAGAGAGGGATAAAATACCTACAAATATTTGGTGATAGTGAGTTGATTGTTCACCAAGTGAGATATAAAAACATAACTAAGAAAAATTTGTTAATGTCTTACAAACACATGGTTTGGGACCTATTAGAATACTTCATTGCTTTGAACATTTAAGTAGTACCAAGAGCATAGAATAGATAAGTTGATTGTATAGCCTCTATAGGCTCCCAATATAACTTATCAAAAGGAATAAATAATAAAAATGGCCAAAATGTGACGTTGATAAAAAGGCCATTTGTTCTTGATAATACAATAAATTGGCAAGTCTTTGATAGTGATCATAAAATTTCCAACTTTCTAAGAGAAGAAACTAAATTCTCAGATAGGAACCATCTAAGACTCTAGGATCAATATGGAGATCAAATCACCCATATAAATACAAAAAAAACTACTTATGGGTCTACATACACTAGATAACATATTCAATTCAAATGATCAGTTGAAAGGTAATAAGAAGAACATCATGGTGAATGAAGAAGATTATGATCTAGTGGTCATCTCAGAAGGCAAATCATTGAAGATAGGGAAGATATACAATGATTTGTAAAAACAAGATTGTGTTGAATTGTGTCAAGAGTTTGATGATAACTTAACTTGGAGTTATCATGATCTAAGGGGGTTTGACCCCAAATTAGCCTAGAATATAATATAATTAGATACAAATACCAAATCTATCAGACAAAATTAGAGACCTATTAATCCAAAAATAGAACCCCTGATGAAGAGTGAGATATCTAAACTAATAGATGCTAATATTATTTTTCCTATCAATCACTCATCTTGGGTTGTAAATTTGGTCCTTATTAGAAATAAAAATGGTTAAATCAAGCTATGTGTATTCTTCAAGAATCTAAATAAAACATCTCTAAAGGATCATTATCCTCTTCCCCCTATGGAATAAATTCTATAAACTATATCAGGATATGAAAGGTTTTATCTTCTAGATGGTTATTGTAGCTACAACCAAATCTTGGTGTAAGAATCAAACCAATTTAAGACTGATTTCACCATAAAATGGGGTATGGATGCATATAAAATGATTCTATTTGGTGTGATTAATTTTGGTTTAACATTTTAGAGAACCATGTATATGGAATTTAGAGGTTTGATTAATGAAATGATCTTAATATACCTATATGATATCACTACCTACTCAAAACATGTTGATGCACACTAGATCACCTTAGAATTGTTTTTGAAAGGTAGAAAGAATTTTGAGATTCCCTTAATCACAAGAAATGTATTTTTTAGTTAAAAAAGGGAATCTACTAGGACACATTATGTCAAAAGAGGGTATTTCAATGGACATAGAAAGAATAAGTGCTATTTATACATTAGCACTACCAATTCATAAGAAAGGACTATATTGATTTCTTGGAAAAATCAACTTTGTAATAATATGTGCTCCAAATTTTACTTCTATAGCAAAGCCCCTTACTATAATGCTAAATAAGGGTATCATCTTCATATAGACATAAGAGGCAAAAGACAACTTTATATCCATCAAACAAGTATTTCTTAGGCTCCTACCCTAGTCAACCCAGACTATTAGAATTATTTCATTCTCTCTACCTTTAGAGGGGAAGGAAGCATCTCAACTCTTCTAAGTCAGCATAATCAAGAACAATTAGAACAATGAATATATTTTTTTAGTCAATCCTTGAAGGATTATGAATAGAATTATAGTTTTTTGGAGAAACAAGTATATGCATTGATTAAATATCTCAAGAAGTTTAGGCATATGATCTCTAACAATAAAATTCATGTAATGTTGATTCATCAAAGTGTCAAAAAGTTCCTATTGAGTTGGGAGATAAATGAAAAAAGAGAAGGATGGATCACAAAGGTTATGGAATATGACATGGACATCAAAATCACATATATTATAAGAGGAAAGGATTGTGTGAATAATTAGATTTTGATATTAAGACTACTAAAGTAGTATCTAAAATTTTATATGCTCAAATTATACCTCAGACAACCAATCCACCTCTTTTCAATAGCTAGATCTATGACATGACCATTTTCTTACAGATCAACAAGTATCTATATGACTTTTAGTAGTGAAAAAAAGGTATTTTTGACTCCAATCCATTTTTTATGTTCTTATTGAGGGAATATTATTTAGAAAATATATGAATGGAGTCATGTTGAGATGTATTGAGCATAATCAAGTCCCTAAGGTGCTCAAGGAATTTCATAATGGATTATTAAGATGACATTTCTATACAAGAACCATGGCCATCAATATAATGAGAGGGTGATATTATTATTTTGAAATATTCAAATAGTTCCATCAATGGGAAAGGAAATATTAAAAGTGTTATTACTTCATTAGAGTGTAGAGATTAGTAGTTTTCCTTTTCAGACCAATTCAAGCAGATCAATCATATACTCAATGGGGATTGGATTTCATTGGTATGATCAATCCACCATAAAGTATAGACCAAAAATGGGTCCTCATAGGAATGGACTTCTTTACACAGTGAACTAAAGTAGTTCCACTAAAAGATGCCACAGAGGCATCCATCCTAAAAGTCATAGATGGCATAATTACAAGATTTGGTGTTCCTCACACCATTATCTCAGATAATGCCAAATCATTTGTGGGAACTCAAGTGAGTGAATGGGATATAAAAAATAATGTGTATCTAATTACTTCTTCCAATTTTTACCCTTAGGATAATGTCTTGGACTAGTCTACCAATAAGAACCTCATCATAATTATCAAAAGAACATTGGAGGATAACTAGAGGACATGGCACATAAAGTCAAAAAATCAACATTATGGGTTGATAGTATCAATACTAAAAGATAAATTGGTAACTCCCCCTTCATTTTGGTATATGGAAGATAAGATTTATTCCCAATATCAATTTATTTACCATATCTAGAGCTCAATCACCAATTGGATTTGATTGAAAATGATGAAATGACAGTAAGATTGGTTGAATTAATGGAATTAGAAGAAACCAAGAATCAATTAATGAAATTTATGGAAGTAAATAAATATAAATTAAGAGAAATTTTGATAAAAAAAATTATCTAATAAGAGATTTAATGAAGGAGACATGATTCTCAAATGGGATGCAAACAAGGCTAAACTAGGCAAGCACACCAAGTTTGATGTAATATGAAGTGGTCCATACATTATAACTTAATGTAAATGAGCTAATAAATTCCATCTATCCAATCTTGATGGATCAAAACTACCTATCTCAGTCAATGAGATATACCTAAAAGCTTACATTTGAGGTAGGAATTCATTCTAAAAAATAATTTTTTGTATATAATATGGCTAGTTGTGTTTTAAAATTAAGTGCTTATACACAAGTCAATTCATTATAAGTTTGTTTTCCTTATTTTGTTCTATTTTTCCCTATTTTGTTTTTTTTATACAAATTTCTAGTTTGTTCTTGACTAGGTTGTAGTGTGTTAAAGCTTAAAATGACTCCATACCTAATGAGCTAGAAGGCTACTAGATAGAAGTTGATTAGGAATAAATAATTCCATAGATGTCACCAAAAATGTTGATATTGTTTTCCCAAAAATCTCACAACATCAAATATCCTAAGGGAGACCCATAATATTTTGATAAAATCCCTTGAATTGATGAAAAACTCACATTCCCTTTATATTTTAAAATCTGAAACTCTCGATGTAATTTGAAAAATTGAAAATTGATTCCTAAGATCTATATCTCACAATACACTATCCTTCCATTTATGGTGGAATCTATAACTTTGACTCTAATTTACAATTTGCAAAATTGAAAAATGCATCTTGAGTTTTGAATCTTTTAATACACTAATTGGCAGAATCTAGAACCCCATTTACAATTAATAATTTCATAAAATTAAAAATTACAAGGAAAGTTTTAGATCCCATAAACCAAACACCCCCATAAGATCTAGAGCTCAAATTTCAATTTTTAATATTTAAAATTACATCTAGAGTTCCACTTCCTATGAAACATTTCACCTAGAACTTGGAACTCAAAGAGCAATTTGTAATTTGAAAAAATAAAAATTTTAATCTAGGTTCTAGATCCCACTAATAACCCACATGGAATCTGGAACTCCAAAAGTAATTTATAATTTTACAAAATTTCAAATTACATGTGGAGTTCTACCTTCTTATTTCCAATCAAGTCAACCACGTACAAAATTTAGATGTCAACATGTAATTTGAAAAATTACATGTAGAATCCATATTTCTTCCACCAACTACCATTAGATTATTTATTGTAGGATTTTTAACTTATAAATAATTCAATTTGGGATTTTTATTCATTATTTAAAATTACTAATCATGATTTTTGAGCTCTGATAGTGACTCCAAAACATGATCATATATTTGACCTAGATCCATGTGTCTAAGCCACATCTACAAGTAAAGTGACATGTCATCTTCCCCAATGCATGATATTTATAAAATCTTCCTTATGCATTTGCCATTATTTTCTACAATTTGAGTTTTTTGAGTTATTTTCAATTCTTGCAAAGTTTTTTCCATTAATCTAGGGTTTTACATTGGTGTCATCATTTAGGGTTTATATATGTTAATTAGGCATTGGTGAAGGTCATTTTTTGTGTAGTTATCATTTCCTTTAAGTTTTGAAATTAGTCATATCTAGAGTTTTCTTAGGGTTATTATTTTAAAAGTTACATTATAAAACCTAAAACTTTTCTCACAAAATTCATAGTCAAATCTAAGGTGTCCAAAAACCTTAACTAGGTGAATATACCCATGTATATTCATGTATACATAATATTCACTAAAGATACCTCCAAGTCCCTGTAGACATTAGACCTATATCAAACACTTCCCATTCCCATAGTATACATACCTATAGATAGCAAATCCTAACACTATAGACATTAGACTTGCTCTAAGCACCTCAAGGTTTTATTAGGGTTTTAATCTACTTAGAACACCTCCCCATTCATCCAAAGATCCAAATTGTCCAAAACACTTCTTAGTTCCATGGATTTATCACCTATTTTGAATACCTTATATTTTCACCAAAATTTTCACCTGTACAAAGCACCTCCAATCTCTACTAAAGATTATACCTGCTTTAAGCACCTAAATACCTTGCTAGTTATTGTAGTTTTTTTCATAAAGAATCATCTCTAAATTTCATGTCTCAAAAAGATATGAAGTTCAAATTAAAATGCCCTAGGGTGAATCTCAACCTAGTGCCCAACAATGCTGAGATAACTAATATAAACTTAAATCACATTAACCTAGGGGACTTCTGGACCTAGATTAATCTAGAGTTTAAGAATGACTAGATTTAAGTATCTATGACTCTATACTCCCATAGGTAGCATCCTTTCCACTAATGGTCCAAAGACCTGAGTTGGTGCTAACATTAGCCCAATATTATGATGTTGAAAAAAGAGAAGTTGTGAATGACAAAGGGGAAAATATTTTGAATTTAGACCTTTAATTCATTAATTTAGTGTTTGTAATACTAGAGTTTGAGAGATATATCAACATAACTCTAGAGACATCCCAATAATTCTTTTAAGATAATAAAGATGGGTGTCAAAAATTTATAAAAAAATAATGGATTAATACCCCCAAGGCTACCTCCACCAGAATGTCAAAGACATTGGCAAGAATAAACTTCAAAGATGAGGTGAGAGACAATCATTTCAATGCACGGGATTACTGGTAGTCCTAATGCTAAGAGATTTTTACCAATATATTTGGGTCATTTGTCATAATTCATATTATATACATTGTCCTAGATCATTATTTATTCCCTCCACAAGTAATTGATGGAGGTGCAAACAACATGAAAGTTATTCATGACTTCCTACCTTGTATACATTTTGGCCGAAGGGAGATATTTCCTAGGCCTCAATACAATACATAGTGAGATAAGTAGAGTATAAAACTATTATTTTGACCTCACATTGGAAGTTAATAGACAACACTTTAGGAGAGTCAATGATGCATGCATCAATTGCATAATTATCATGTTTGATAAACACTTTGGGAGAACAAGATCATTAGATGTAGTAGTTACAAAGATCACCAAATGGGGATTCTACATCATTGAGTTCCCCACTTATTCATATATTAGGGAAAGAGGATTTAGAGGTTACCCATACATCCTCCCAAGATATGTTAGTGATAAGTAGGCACTAATGGAGTTAGTAAGGCAACTTGTGGAGACCCACAAGCTTCTATCCAATAGGCACAAGTTGGGAATTCATTTCCCAATTAGTATTGTTAAATAAAAATGCCCCTCCCCCCTCAAGGCTAAGTGTACTAAGGTATAAATGTGCCAAATGACTCTAATAACTTTATAATCTAAGCCATTTTGTGATGTTTATGGAAACATCACTAGCACACTGGGAGTTTCCATATACTCCCATGTTTTATATTTTGAAGATTATTGTGAACACTTAGAGGATGGAGAGAAGGTTAGATTGAAAGACCATTATATAATGACCTTAAAATAGGTAAAATATTATGATCTAGCACTAGTCCTAGATGACTTGGTGGATGATGAGTCCCTAGTGGAACCAAACTACTATAATAATATCATCACTCAACCCCTTCCACTAGTAAGGTGGTTAGTTCCTGAGTCCTTTTATTTGATTTATAGAACAACACATGTGATCAATAAAATGATCAATTAGATCAAAATAAAAGGGTCTCAAATAGTAAAATATATAGTGGGTATCAAAGATAAATTATTGAAGTTCAAGGAAGAGAGTCTTCCATTAGTAGAGGGTCCTATTGGCACAACAGTTGAATAATCAAAGGGTCAATGACCTCCCATAAGAAGAATAATAAATCTAAGGCCAAAAATGAGTAGTCAAGAAAAGAGGGGTCAATATTAGATCAAATGATCAACATATAATCAAAGGACATAGCTATAATTGGAGCTTCCACATCTTCAATCCCTATATCTGTCATAGTGACAACCCTTATTTCTATAATTCACCCACCACCTTTTTATATTGTTTTAGAAGCTCCAACACCTCCACCTCCTATTTTCACTCCCCTGTATCTTAGATTTACACTCCAACTCTCATTCATACCATGTTATCTATAATAATAAGTCCATTATAACTAGTGAAATTAAGTTAAGTGGACACTCAGTATCCCCCATTAGTGGATACTCAAGTTTCCACTTCACTTTCCCTTTCTCCAGTTTCACTACCTCCTTTTATTTCAACTCCCTCTTTCCATTCCATTCATAATTTGTTCCATTCCATCCCCATTGATTTACAACACCACTCAACATTATATAACCATGAACTCAATCATCTTGACTTTAGTTCCACTATCCATCCCAACACTTGGGATAAGTGCTAATTCATCTTCAACCACTTTCATCTTGCCTATATTACTAACCCTAAGTGGCCCAACTCATTTAATTGAATCATTTAATGTTTTGGCTTCCTCCCTTCAACTAGTTACAATGTTTATATTCCCTATGTCTATTCCCTAAATAATATCAATTCCATCTTCCACACCCCCAATACACACAGATGTCCTCATTGTCCTCAACTCTTCCACTTCCATAGTTTCCAAGACACCTTCAGTGGATGTAGGAGAAACACAAGTTCTTGATGGAAACATGGATTTATAACCAACTAATGGATATGAAATTATACAGGCATCTATTAAGCAATCAATGGTAACATCCACATAGGATTCCACACTTTTCATAGTGCCTACCAGTGTAGTAGCCTTAAGTACTAATTCTTAGGTGATAGTATCTATGTATCAAGATGCTACCCCTAGTTGGCTGGCACAAATAATGGGAAAGAAGTGAAAGAAAAATATTTACCCAAGTACATTACATTTTGGCCTTTTAGATGTAAATAATAAGTCCAAGTCTACTCCCTGGACCTTCTCCATAATTTTGTGTGATGATAAAGGGGAAATATATGTTGAGATTGTAGTCCCACAACTAGATAAACCAAAAGAAGATCTAGTGGTGGGGGACTATCATATTTCAAAGATTCACCTTGGATGACCAATGATGGAGGGTTTAAAACATGATGTTCAATCTATCATCAACTCCCTCTTTGAGAGAATAAATAGTGACAAGGTCACTAAAGATGAATTAAAAACACGTTTGATCAACTCATAGCTGCACTTAACAAATATATAAAGCCTAGTGGATCATCGGTACAACCCAAGTTAGCATAGTTAGTCAACTAAATCCTAGATTAGATAATAATAGATGCGGTGAATGAAATTTCAATAATGGGAATAGATAATAAAGAGTGGTCAGAGTAACTAATTTCCAAGGGCAGTAAGATTATTTCTATGATAATGGACCATTATATAGTTTTGAGGGAAAGAAGGATTACCTTGAGATAATTGGTCAATAAGTATGAGGGAGAAATACAAATATTGAATCTCTATTATCCTAAATTGATAACTATAGACTCTATTAACATTGACATCCTCCTTGCTGAAAGAATACTAAAAAATGATGGATAAAAGGAGGAATTAGATAGAGCTACACAATTCAAAATTAAGTTATTGACAGAATTATACATAAGGCCAAGGTTGCCCATTCTAAAACCATTTAAATGTTGTATGACATTAAATAAATGTTAAGTAAATTATCATGTAGGCTAGTAGATGATGAAGATAACCTATTTCTAGTAGAATAGGTTTAGATTAAATTCAAAGAAGTAGTTGAAAAGGAATCTAAAAAAGATAGTCTTCACGTTAAGATCTATCCACTGATACTTCAGGTATTAGAATACATTAGATAAGATGGGTAAAGAGATGCATAAAATCAAGGCTTTGAGGAGAGAAATTTTTGACACATCAAAAAATTGTAAGCTCACCAACCTTTACTTCTTTGGTGTAGATGAATATAGAATCTAGGAGATTTTCAAGGCCTTTGATGCATATGTCCAAAAGCTACAGGCTAAAAAAGATAAGAAGGCAGAGGAATTTTTGGAAATTGATTAGTTATTTATATTAAAATATTCTCATGTATTATATTTTCAACATTGTAAAGTTGCATATCATGTAATTAGAACTAGATTTTATATATCTCTTTTGAGAAAGAGAGGTATATTTTACACTTTATATTTTGACAGGTTGGAAACTGTATAATGCATAATTGTAAATAACACTTTTCATTTTGACAAGTTGTAATTTCTAAAAGTTTTACAAACACACATTGAAAATTGAAAATTTAATTTTGACAAAGTGACATGACTTACAAGTTGTAAAAGTCTCACTTGTAATTTTCAAGTTAGGGTTTTCAAAATGTAAATTGAATTATTTCTAAGTCATGTTTTTTTTTTTTTTTTTGGTTGAGTTCCATTTTGGGCATCATCCATTTACATGAAGATTTTTACAAATCCATAGAGAATACCTAAGGCATTACATGAATATTTTCTCAAGTCCATCCATGCCACACCAAGTTAAATATCATGACCATCTTTTTCGTGATACTTTTCAAACCATTTTTCAAAGTCCAAGGACACCAAAAATAGAAGATCATGCCTCTTTTACTTGAAGTTCTAGATTTTCTTGATTTCTTCTTCTAAGAATTGAAATTTTGATAACTACATCTCATCTATGAGATATATTATATAAATATAGCCATACCTCATAGATGAATCTATATTTTTACTATTAGCAATATATTTTTTCATTTTGAATGCATTTTCTACAAGCTATATCCTGGAGAATGAAATAAATTTAAGATTTTGTCTTTTTTTGTCTGAGAAATCCCTATGTATGCAAGTTATTTGAATATTTGTGGAAGTTTTAATGATTTTTTCAGTCACAATAATTTAATTTGTGGTATTTTATACCCTTATGAAGTATTGTTTGATTAAAATAAAATAATCTTTTCCCTTCTTTAAAAAATAGAAAAATGTTGCCTCTAATTTCCCATTTACATGAGTTTATGCTCAAACAAAATTCAATCTATTTTATATTCTATTATGTTAATTCAAACAAGAATTAAAATAAATTAAAAATATTTGGTGCAATCACCATTTTCAATTTTGTAAGTTTCATTTCTCAAACTCTTTTCCCAGTCAAACCTTAGTTTAGAAACAAGAACACTAAAGGATTGGAATTAATATAAAACTAATACTTTATCAGTTGTACTAGATTTAGTGAAAGGAATTTAAAATTTTACAAAAGTTAACCTCAATTCTCCAAGTTTCTATAGATTGGAGGCTTTCCCATTGTATCATTATTTGTTTTTTGCACAGTGATCTACTACATCAAGGAATTGGTACAAAATTTATGTGATAACAGAAACCTTATTTTTTTAATTTAAGTTATAGATTCTTATACTTCACACTTATCCCTAATTTGTTTAGGATTTAAAAAACATATTTTGATATTGGTTTATGGTTTACTTATCTACACTCAAGAGAGATTCATTGTTTCATATGTTAGTTTGACTAGCTAGAAAATTTCAAATTTATTTTTATTTTGAGTGTATATAGTGTGAGATATGTGATATATTTTTTAGATTAAAGAAATAAAATATTATTTTAGTATACATTGAAAATTATAAAATTAATTTTGGACATACAAAAACATGTATATGAAATAGAAAATATATTGTTCATATACACTAAAACATGCTTTGATTTCAATGAACAAGATGCCATTTTCTTTGGATTGCCTTTGATTTAGAAGTTGCATGGCATAACACATTACGATACAAAAATATTCACATACTTATGTGTATGGTTAGATCATGTGGTGATACACACAAATAAGTGTTGATCTTTAGAAACATATACACAAACTATTACTTATTTTTATTGAGGTGTTTTACATTAAAGCAAGTTATATAAAAACATTAATTTGACTGAGTTATGTTATGTTGATTTAGATTGTATTTACTTTATCAATTTTTATTTATTTTTTAATATTTACTATAATAATCTATATGAATAATCAATTTTGTATAAAATTTATATTTAAATAAAAAATATTATTTCATTATGTTATATCTAATTGGTGTTTTATTTTATTATAAAAGAAATTAAAGAAAATTATTAAAATAAACTATAGTATTGTGTTTGCTATAGTAACATATATAAATAAATAAATTGATTTAAAACTTATATTTGGATGGCAATGATCTTGGATAATAAAATAATTAATTTTGATAAAATTTTACTTTGATATTTTTATGGAGATTATCTAAGTGGATCTAAATTTAAACAAGTTTTTATCTACAAATTATAAAGTGCACTACTCAACTTTGATTGTATTCAACTTGAATGGTGTTTTAATTCATATATTTCATTAAAAAATAAGTCATTACAAATAAGATCAACATAATAGGGGCTATTGAGCTCCAAAAAAATACTACTTCCTTTGACCAAACTTAAGGTAAGTCTCACACATATGTTTATATATTTTTAAAACTGATATATAGACATTGACTAATTATAAAAATGGAAAAAAATTAACTAAATGGTTAAATAAACAAAATTAAAACATATAATCAATAATATTATGAATCAATTTATCAAGATGATTATAAATCTTTTGTAAACCTTGTAATATTTTTTAAACCACTAGAGTTAGTTTAGAAAAGTTTCAAGGGTTTATATAATAAATTAAATAGAATTATAATTAATGAATATTATAAGAAAAAATATTCATAACAATAAGTGTAATTATATCATCATAAAAACATTTATTAATCATTTTTATGAAGATAATTATTTGTTACATGAATTATGGGTGATGTTATTATGCATAAAAGATGTCTTAGATGTAAGGTAAGTATTAAATAAATTAATTATTTTTGATAATTTTATTTACGATATGAAAATATTAATATGCCCAGTATATTATGTAAACTATTCTAAATTAAAGAGATGTTGCATTGATTATAAGTATGATAATTTTTATGTGTAAATTGTTACATGGATTTATTTGTCATAAATTCTCTACTCTAAATGTTGGATGGATAGTTGTGATATTTTTATTGTACTTATATTTGTTTTAGTTTATCCACACTAAACATTACATGGATATTTCTGGTATTTTCCTTATGCTTAAAGGTAAAGGTAATAAAAAATGTGATAAATATTGTATGAATGTTTGTGATATTTTTATTTCACTTATAAATAAATAAAATTTTGGGATATATGTGTTACAATTTATCATGGAAAATTTAGAATCATTGACATTAAAATTAGATGTTGTCATGATTTTAAAAAAACCATTGAATTTATTCAAAAAATTAAATTCAAAAATCTAATTATTTAATATTAAATTCCAATAACCTTCAAATTGGAATCCAAAATTTTTTTATATCTAATACAAAAAAAAATCTAAATTAAAATAGGATAATAGAACTATAGGATTCAAATATTTGATACTACAAAAGATGGTAAAATAGTTTTGGGTTTTAGTCTAGACTAGAATATGTCTAAATTTATTAAATGATGGTTTAGTGGTCATCCAATGGGTAGTTTATGAAACCTAAAGTGATAATATCAAGCCTAACCAATCCTATAGCTATAACATCTTATCCCATATAAGGAGAAGTAATATAAAGGATAAACAACATATATAATACAAAAATAAGCAAATTAATATCTAATATACTAAGTAAATAAATGAAATATAATATGAATAGAGATACTAACCTTTGGATGGACTCACCAAAACATCAATCTCCCCCTTTGGCTCAAGTAGAACTTGACAAGATATTTTTAAGGTTGAAGACCTCAATTGGAAATAGGAAGAAATATATATTCTTAGTTGGGGACTCCAAATACTAGGAAACCTCTTTGAAATTAGTCCTCCTAGTGATATTTAGAAAACAAAAGAAATATTATACCTCTAATATAAGAATTTTATTTGTAACTTATCCTTTTACTACTTAAGATTATAAATTCTAGCACAAGAAAAGCATATGCATGTACTATAAGTTTGGAAATGATAATATGACCTATATACTCTAAACCCAAAAATCACTTAAATTTTTAATTCTAAGATATTAGATAGGTCAATATAGTGTAGTGATAAATAATAACAAAACAAAATAAATTATCCTTATTAATACTACATAAATAAAGGGTATCTAGAAAAACTAACTATAAGGAGAGAGGAAAGAAAGACAAAGGATATGGAATTAGTTTATATATATTGGGTGTTTACATCATGTCCTTCTCTACCTCTTGTAAAATGAATACCACCATTTATATGTGTACATTTTTTTCCATTAAATTATAGTTATAAAATACCCTTCATGTTCTTATATTATTTTAATTTTATAGGGAATGCTGAATTTTATTTAAAGATACAATACGTGCCTCAATTTCTTGAATGAGAGCCTTCTTTACTAGTGCCTTGTCCTTTTTAAATGGTTAAAATTCCAAATATTTGTCTAATTGATCTAGTTATTCATCATAGATATCCCTATATATTTCATCAACTCTAAAGCCATTTTATTATTCATCATTTTTTATGATGTAATTATTTTCAATGGGTTTAGATTCAAGTTCATTAAAATTACACTTATTTATTTATCTAGAATTTTTACCCTTATCCAATTTATTATTCTAAATAGAATTTTTGAAAAATATATAGAAATTTAACATCTTATCTTAGTTATAAATTATCTTCATAGACATAAATAATTTTTTTGGCATGAATAAAAAATTATATATCTTGAGGAAAAATAATATTAGGCTAAGCCTACAAGGTGAGAACTAAGAATTTAATTATGATAATATTTGTGTTGTATAATTGACCAATCTATTGACATCAGAGGTGTAGCTAAAATATAAAGAATCACCTATTTTCATATGAATTACTAAGTTATTTGCTATTGAATATATCATGCAATTATAAATCAAGTGATTCTAAAATTATAAGACATTTAGAAAGGAGAAGTATATATTTTAATAATAATATATAAGGAAGTTTCTTGAAGATATATTATACCCTATGGAGATTTATTTTTCAATTTTGTTTCATTTACATTAAATTTAGAAGAGATAGAGTTATATCTTAGTGATTATTGTAACATGTCCATCTATCAAGACAAAGACAATGATTCCCACATAAAAACATTTACATGTATCTTATTAATTTAATCTATTATGTTTAGTTAGTTTTAATTTTTTAGCCTTGGAGGTTACAAGTTGTCCATTATTTTTTTAGCCTATTTCTTGCAAGGTTGGACCCCTTCTTTTGCCAGATTCTATGATTACTTCATTCTACATCAACTACAAGGTACATGTCTGTTTATGGAACCTACATAGTAGATAAAAATCTTATTGTTTCTCTAGTCACTAAAATTATTAATTAATTATAAAATAATGTTATTATGACCACTCATGCGTGTTTAACTCATACTCAATTCTATGGTTTCAAAATACTATTTACATACCTCTATGTAGATAATCCTCTATATTTAGGCAAATATGATAATGAATGTTCATATTCCTCATTAAAATTAGGTTAAAGTCATTATTTTTTAAGTAATAGTTATAATTTATATTTCTCTATTCCCCAAATGAAAACACTCCTTAAGGACAATCTCATAGGCTAGTCATGTCTAAATCTACCAGTTTCACCCTCCCATAAATTAATGAATATATTTTCAAATTAAAATTCATCATAACAAATCATTGCATACTTTTAAAATACACCATTCATATAAATTCCCAAAATACCACTATATAAGTGTGTTCTCTATCCATGTCTTCATTAGAGGGCAAAATGTCATTATTATTACAAACTGTAGAATTATCAAACTACACATTGAGAGGAAAAAAGATATCCATCCTAATTTTGAGTCCATACAACCTAAGTAACCCAAATTTATGTTTGAATTCAATATCAATGTCATAAGTCATTTTTCAATAACATAATTACACCAGGATTGCACCAACATATAACATTTTAATAATATTGTATGCACAACATTGTAGAATGGGAGAAAATGGAGTTTTATCTCTCTTTAGAGTATTTATATGTAGGAAATGATCATCACATGAGGTTTTTTAGTCAATTACAACCCCATACACTTTATCACTTCCCCCATTTTAAATTTTATATCCCTTTTGTCATTAATCCAGTGTTGTAAGTGAAAAATAAAGTACACATAGGCTACCATAGTGAATCAAAAGCATCTATATGTAGAAATAATATTTATAGGTGAAGGTGCATCTAAAAAAATTACATATACATCAAAAACCATAAAATTATGGTAGTGCGCCCTTTAGATAATAATACAAATCAACCTAGTCCAATCATTGTGAACTTATCCCAAGATAACATAGTGCTCTATTCTTAATCCATAAAACTCTTTCACATCCCTAAATTCAATTCCACGATCATTTTTTTAGTATTATATACCAAAGTTATATGTAATTAATCTACTTATTATTACTTTCCTATTTTAGAATATTTAAAAAATGGTAAGTACCAAATCAATTATGCATATTTATTGTATATCTTATACATAATTTACTTGGTAGTTTATCTTAATTATTTAATATCTCTTAATTTCCAAGTTTTATAAAACATATTTATCAACCCACTTTCCTATGGATCATTAAAAACCCATAATTTAACCTAGGTTTTAATTTTATACTTTTTATCATATTTTTTAAGGTTTTAGATGTTTAATTTTTTTATTTTATACTAATTATGATCATAATGACTGAATATTTTTATCATTTCTTAGTTCAAAGTTTCATGGTGTTATTTTCATGTTGTTATCCTATAATATGTAATTTTTACAATTACATATAATGCCATATATTAATAATTTAATGGAAAATATATAATTTAAGATATATCATGAAAATCATAATGAATAATTTTGAGCTCTCGTGGATTCTTACTATGGAACTTATAATTTTGAGTTTCCACATTTTAATACTAGATTTAAAAGGGATTAGATGGTTAAATTTATTCCACCTAATATATTTATATTAATTATCTTAGCTCATTTATCACCTTTACTATTATCTTTAGGCCTATAAAAAATCATGCATTCCAAGCTATTATCACTAGATGAGGTTAGGTGACTCACCGGCAAGTCAAGAGGAACAAACTCAATAAGTCCCTCCACATCCCAAATAAAATCCAATGGGGCCAATTAATAAATCCAATGGGTATTAAATTTTTAATAAATTAATGAATAAACTAAATAATATTTATATGTTATACTTATTTTATAGATCTACCATTTTTCAAGGATATTTAATATCAAGCATTGAACCCCACACCTATGCCCCCTGACACAAAGCCTTATTATTTGACATTTTTATAAATAATTTTAAATATGCTGATGATATTATATATTTTACAAATTATTATTTTTATACTCATTTTTATATTCATCATAATCTTCCTTTGTTTATAAAAGTTCTAAAAATATGGCAATCAAAAGGATTTTAGTAAAAAATGGTTCAAGTTTGAATATTTTCAACCTGAAATTGTTTAAAAAAAATGGGTATTATTATGGATTATATTAAAAATACATATAATAATATCCATGAATATTATAACATGCATCACAAAATTTTGGGATATATCACTTTGGATACTAGAGTGGTGCCCAAAATAGTATCTACTTAGTTTTGAATGATTTTCAATCATTTAAATTATAATTTACTATAGGGTATGCCATGGATACATATAATAAAAATTGTCCATTATAATTTACATTTATGTGTTAAATATTTACATAAAATATACTTATATACATACCTTAATAATAATAAACTATTTAGATTTTTCAAAATTGTAGAATTTACTACTTAAGATAAATTATAGTTAGAATCTCATCCATATACTATAGTGACACCACTAGAGATCATATTTATAGAATAAATGCATAATAGAGGTTGGTGAATTAAAAAAAATGAGAAAAATATAAAATCTATAGATGTTTCAAAATAATATTCACCTAAAAAGTTATAATAAGAAGAGGATGTAAATGACTTAAATTTATTAGTAAATTTAAAATCTCTAAATTTTATATCCATACAAGATGTTGATGATAGTTATTATAATGATAAAAATACAATACAAATAAACATGGATTATTATTTATGTGGTCTAATTTTTTTATTTATGGTAAAAAGGGTTTTAAATAGGCCCCTACCCTTTACATCAGACACATAGGCTTGGTCATCAGAACTAGATATAAAAATACACATATGAAAGAGAGAAAAAAACACCATAAAAAACTACAATAAAAACAAAACAAACAACTAAAAATAGGGAAAATGATAAGAGTGACTAAGCACCTAGTATATTTCCACCCATCTAAAATGCCAGTCCATATACATATCATCTTATTGATTGTCAAATCCATGTTCTATAGAATATGGGGATAAAAATATTTATCCATCACTAGGATCTTACTCTTATTATCCAACCTAGTCTTGCCCTCTTTATTTTTCCTCTTAAAAAGAAACTCTAGGCCCTCAATAATTTTCATGTGATTATATATGGCCACATAGCTAAAGTCTACAAGATTACTCAGATTATCCCTAAGCTTGTCATTATGTCTCTTAATGCTCTTGAATTTATCATGACCTCCTTAATTTTATTTTTAAATTCTCTCAGATCTACCTTGGAATAAAAAACTCCCCAATCTTGATTGATATTGTTAACCAACTCCTTGAGCCTCATGTGATCCTTCATGAATCAACAAAGGCCTTATGCATGTCAATCTCATATCTAATTTTATTTAGTCTATCTTGATCCTTAAATTTAGTTACAAAAGATTCAAAATTTATTTGTAATGTCTCCTTACCTTAACCTCAAAATTAGTTGCATTCATTACAACTTTCATGCCCCCTTCTCTAAGACTTTGTAGGCCTTAAACCACATCATTCATTTTACCCTCATTCCCACCAATAGAAAAATTTTGTATCCTCATCATAACATATATACTTATTCAAGTTATCTTGAAAATTTATCATAGGTTACACATTATTAACATCATGATCATTCATAAATTTAGTGAATTTAATGTCAAAATCATGATTAAAAAAACATACCATGTTCCACAAGGATTTTAATTTCCATATTTAACCTTAAAATTACTATGTAAATTCCTCTTAAAACCCCCATAGTTTTATCATTAACCTTCTTCACTATAGGTTGATGAATAGGCCCTACATTAACATAATAAAAAAAAATTAAATAAAAAATATAATCACCTGATGTAATGATAATTTATTTTTTCCCTTATTCACATTCATCACTAAAATTTTTAGTGAATGAAAAATATAAAAGTATATACTAATAAGGAAATTATATCTAAAATAATTTAAAATAGGAAAATGGTAGTAGTGAAGAATCATAAACCTTCCCTCAAGAGTAACATACCTCATTATCTGCTTAACCACTTCATCATATGGCTATAGAAAATCCTCCCTCAAGTAACCCCCTTGATAGGTAATCATTTCCACATTATCCAACGTAAATTTGTTCACTTTAGGCTTGTCGCCTTTAGTTGATTTGATGTAATTTGTCTCTTCAATATTTATACTAGTAACTTATGTCATCAAACTCTCTAATAATTTCATAGACACATTCTTAATATCCATAATCCACTCATTCTAACTTGTTGAAAACTTTTTGTACAAATGTTGATCAAAGAACTAAATCCTATCAATGAAATTGGTTAGATTACTAGTGTGTAGGATCCCTAAAACCTCCAAGTTATGCATTAACTCATCATCTAACATTTTCTCAACCCTCCGCAACCTCCCCGCATCATGAAGAGAATGAAATTGGCCTTGGTGAATATGAAATAACTCAATGTAAATAAATCACAAGAACAAAAATAAAGCAAAAATAATGATTTTAGATATTCATAAAAGAATTAATACTTGTTTACACACACACACACACACACAGACACACACACACACACACACAAACACACACACACACACACACACACACACACACACACACACACACACACACACACACACACACACACACACACACACACACACACACACACACACACACACACACACACACACACACACACACACACACACACACACACACACACACACACACACACACACACACACACACACACACACACACACACATGTGCTTCTTGTTTTCTAGTAATGTTGGATTTAAAAATTATGTTAGTCCATGGTACACTTGATCAAATATAACTCTATGTAATATATATATAAATATATATATATATATATATATTAGTAATGTTGGATTTAAAAATGATGTTAGTCCATGGTACACTTGGTAAAATATAACTATATATATATATATATATATATATATATATATATATATATATATATATATATATATATATATATATATATATATATATATATATATATATAGTTATATTTTACCAAGTGTACCATGGACTAACATCATTTTTAAATCCAACATTACTAGAAAATAAGAAGCACAATACATAGGTCAATGCATTACAAGTATATATCAATCACCTTTGGCATATTTAGTAAATAATGTTGAGTTCATGGATTAGAACTAGTTATTATAATACAAGATAACATTACAAAAGATATGCCACATGTTACGTTACAAATTATACTTGATAGGAATTAATGGTTTTGCCTACAGTAAGGCATAGATCTACTAACATATTATATAATCAATATGGAATACATTTTTTTTTAAATTTTCATAAAATAACAAGACATGTTACTAGTAATTTCTCAACACCACAATATAAAATTAAAAAATATAAGGACATAGAAACTATTTATATTATAAATTCCATACTACCACCTACTATGAGTCATAATAAGGGTCTAATATATATAAATTGTAAGCATTCAAGAAGGAATACTTTGACTATTCTGGTTTTTTTTATTGAGAATGAATATAGATAACATGTGAAAACTAATGAGGACACAAAGCCAAATTTATGTACACTTGTATTTATTTAGCACATTGGTCATGATCAAGATGGGTTATAAAAATTTGTATATTTCCAAGATTCAATAAGGTATATTATAGTACTATTTTCATGTGATACCAAAGTTATAGGCACACTAATTTTTTTATGAAAGTAGGAAACTATATAAGTGATACATTTGGTCAATAATGGTTGCAAGATATGGGAGCTACAATTGATAAGTTACAACATTTTATTACAATCAAATTTGAGGATGATATAATTCATATTATTTATAAATGATAAGCAAATATCAAAGTTGATTTTTCATAAAAATACAATTGAGGCTTCCCACATAATAGAGAAACATGATATATGCATGAATAAGATTCAAAAAAATGTAAAACCAAAGATAAAGTTATAAATCATGAGTGTTATTATGATCACAATGAATGATATATGAAAATTTGACAATATTTGATATCCCTAAGTCAAAAATATTCCACCATATCTAGCATTCAATTATGCACATCCTTTGTATTTGTTATTATATGTTTAAAATGTCAGATATATCCAAAACTAAAAAAGTATAAAATTTTAAAAAATTTATAAAAACCACACCTTGTGCATGATATGTGTGGTTCATTTATATCAACTAGTTTGTGCATCAATATATATATATATATATATATATATATATATATATATATTATGTGTGTGTTAGTATATTTTTAAAATGCTAGATATATTCAAAACTATAAAAAATAGAATATTTTAAAAAATATATAAAAACCACTGCTTTTGCATGATATGTGTAATTCATTTATATCAACTTCATTAAATACCTAAGTTTTTAAATATTTGATCACACACACACAATATATATATATATATATATATATATATATATATATATATATATATATATATATATATATATATTGTGTGTGTGATCAAATATTTAAAAACTTAGGTATTTAATGATATATTAAAGGTAAAAAAAGTCATAAAATAAGGAAAATACATAGGTTTTATCACTTCATTACTAACCCTTTTGTGACTATTTTTGATCTAATAAGTTATGGCCTATGTTCACTAGGACAAGTATAAGGGAATGAGACAAGATAAAAATATGTTACTATCTAAATTAGTGTGATTTTATTTGTGTATGATTTCTAGGTCTGAGACAATATCACCATCTATAATTATATCTAAAAGTGATAACATGTATGTTCTAAAACTAACTCTAGTACATTTTTGAAGCATATTTGATCACACACAATATATATATATATATATATATATATATATATATATATATATATATATATATACATATTGTGTGATCAAATATGCTTTAAAAATGTACTAGAGTTAGTTTTAGAACATACATGTTATCACTTTTAGATATAATTATAGATGGTGATATTGTCTCAGACCTAGAAATCATACACAAATAAAATCACACTAATTTAGATAGTAACATATTTTTATCTTGTCTCATTCCCTTATACTTGTCCTAGTGAACATAGGCCATAACTTATTAGATCAAAAATGGTCACAAAAGGGGTAGTCATGAAGTGATAAAACCTATGTATTTTCCTTATTTTATGACTTTCTTTACCTTTACTATATCATTAAATACCTAAGTTTTTAAATATAATAATGTTAAAAATAGCTTATGTAGATAAATTTCACTTATTCATTCATGTTTATTATGTTTTCTTCTTTACTTCATTTTTTGTTTGTATTCATTTTTATAGATTATGGGAATTTAAATATGCCCATGTTTGCATCTCTAAGCCTTATTGTGTGTTTATATGCATGTGAGTGACCTTTGTACATGTTCCTTATATTCAGACCATTGGCCTTCTTGCATGTTTTATGTTTTTTTACCTATGCTCTTTGTGCATGCATCATGACCATGACTCCTATTTACTATTTTTTGCTCAATTTATGATGCCATGATAAATATCATGCATCTCCCTTATTTTTTGATGTCATGATAAATATCATGTATTTTCATTGATTATTTATATATCAATTTATAATACTTATTATAATACCATTATTCACCACATTCCTAATTTTTAACATATATTCATATATAGAACTATGTATACTTGATTTTACATGTATTATACATTACTATTTGCTCATATTATCAATATAATTTCATGATTTCCAATGTTATCATTATTAAAACATATTTAAAACTTTATTTAACATAATTTTTTTAATTTTTTTAATTTTGAGATAAGTTATTATGAAGGATTCATAACTCACATCAAAATAAGGGGCATACGTAATGGCTTGTCTTACAGACTAAATTGAAATAGTCCACTTCACAAACAAAACATTATATTCCTTACTTGGTTTATCATAGTGCATACTCAATTTTTTACCAAAAAGTTGATCCAAATAACACTATACCATTTAGATAATAACATAGGCTGGTATTGTTTAAACATAATGTGATTTCATCCCAAAAAACATAAACAAGATTTTATAGACTTCTCAAAATCATACTCACTCTACATAATAGTTTTCATTAGTTACCTAAAAATAATTTCAGATTTTTACACAACATTATTAAAGACTTCACTTAGATTGGGGTTGTAATGCATGACATGTGTTCCATAAAGTTTCATAGGTTTTTACTCAATTATTAATATCATTATACTCATATATCATATTAGGGGTGTTAGAACCCCACTAAGTTAAACTCAAAAAATGATAATTTTTTTTAACTTTACATTAATAATCTAACTAGATTATTCATAATTTAGATAATTTAATTGATATCTAACTAAATTCATATTGCATAATAAAATAAATATGATTAATTTAGATAATGATAAAATTAACACATCCAGAATTATTACAAATTCAGTCCTTCACATAAAGTATATCTATTAAATAATAACTCAACCAAATATTAAATTTTTTTGCAATAATATTATACAATAAGAGTAATCAATATATTGTTTATCAAGTACAATAATACAATTCTTTTACATCAAAGTGAATATAAATAAATACAATGTTCCATGGAACTAATGAGTATTCATAAACTCATCATATGTATATAAATTGAAATAATGAGTAAAAGTCTCTATCATCTGACTACTAGAGGAGAGGAAGAGCATCATCATAGTGCTTTTCCACACCAACCACAGACCATAGATCCCTCACATAATTTCCCAACCAGGGAATGGCCCTCCATTCATAGATGAGTAGATGATAATGGTGTACGTATTGATAAGTCAATTAGAACCTGTGTGTTATAAGATTTTAACTACATGCAACATATCATAAATAATTTCATTATAACATGACATCATTCCTACATGTATATAATCAAATAGGTAAAATGATAACATTTAATTATAAAAATTACTTTGATTATTTAATTTATCCATCTTACACATAATCAATTTTCTTAAATAAATAATTCAAATGATAATGTATAATCATATGTTCATAATTGTCTATGTATATATACTCAAATGATTTATCTTATAATAACTCTTATACTACTTATTTAATCTATTTGAATAAATAATTATGTTACTCAACACATAATATTAATAATAATTCTATCCAAAGAACTTAAGTTAACTAATTAATTTTATAAATCTAAGTGTATTATATATATTAACTCAGTCATATTATGTATTCCAAACCTGAAAATATAATACTACTATATATATCCAATGCCAAATAATCTTAAACATGTTGGTATGAAAATCAACTAAATAAACTCACAATAAATAAATAATGATTTAAACACATTCCAAATATCATTATTTATACACAATCAACCCACAATAATTTATACATAGTCGACTTAGTCAACTAACAAATCTAAGCTATGTTGGATAACCACTTCCAACCATCCACACAAACATTTATACATAGGTGATTTCAAAGTAGAAAAACTCAACCATTAAAATGAAATCAATACACAACCATTAATATTAAAAAAATCAGTTCATATATTCAAAAAACTAAATGAAACCCAAAAATATCAAATAATATCCTTATTCATATATTAAAGGGTTACATAGAGTCATTTTAAGATATAAATGAGTTTTCATATAATGAACATAAAAAAAACCCAATTTCAAAGCCTATTAAAACAATTTCTTAAGAAAGTATATTAACACTTAGAAATTATGATGCATCTATATAACACATCTAATTTGGCTTACATAAAAATAACACACACATCTATGTAAATAAAACCACATAACAAAACACACATCCATGTAAATATTCTAACACAAGGATTTCATTTTCATAAATAATCCCTAACCTTCCATATTCGAGTTAGACTTTTAATTGAATCATGGATCTAATTATGTGTGGGGATTCCTTCTCCCGTAGGTTGAAATCCTTAATTCACCCTAGGATTTCAAATTCCAAAACAACCATTTTATAAACCCTATACACATTTCATATATTAATTGTATAACCTAAATATAGAATTTTAGAGTAAATCCAAAGAAAAAACATTACCTCTTAGTCCCCTAAAGTATATTTTTTTTGCTTTGGTTTATAAAAAGTCCCTTTTATTTCCTCTTATTCTCCTTTATCAACCCCAACTTCTATTTATTTTCTAAAAACTCCATTTTCCTTTATTATATTCCTAGTCATCTGCATGAATTTCAAAAACCCCTAATTTTAGGGCATTCCATTATCCACCATTATTTATCCAAGAATGACTCACCATCAGACCAAAAAATCATATCATACTACAACTCAAAGTTTGACTGCCAAACACACAGTCTTATTATTTCCTTCCAAATCATAGTCGAATCCTACCCAGTCTAAGTTGCATGGTTCGAACAAAAAAGATTAAACCAAATGATAGTTCTAAAATTAGGGTTCAAATTATATTATGTTAAAAAAAAATTATTATGTTTAATAAAACTTTAATGCCTATCCACTTTAAACAATAAATAATCAAAGTTGAACATTAAAGAATCAAATCTCCATACCTATTTAACCATTAGGTATTTATTAACTAACCAACCCTAGAGACCACCTTATTTACTTCTTCCTAGTTTAGATTAGGTAAAGTTAAATAAAATAATTTTGTTATATGGTCAAAAATGATATTTATTTCTTTTTCGTGTGTGTGTGTGTGTGTGTGTGTGTGTGTGTGTGTGTGTGTGTGTGTGTGTGTGTGTGTGTATGTGTAATAATACACACACACATGGAAAATAAATAAATTTCATTTTTGATCATATAACAAAATGATTTTATT